>JAHBCN010001346.1:141403-144469 GCA_019359885.1 Listronotus oregonensis
AGTGTGTTTTATAAGGCTTGAAAATGTTCGATTTTTTTTGAAAAAAACAGACATTTTTCCATAGTATTTTTAAAAAAAACTATCAGAGCTAAAATTCTGAAATAATTCTGACATAATGTCCAATATTTGCTTTAAAACATATTTAAAATTCAAGTCGCTAGAGTAAATATTTTCGGAGATATAAATTTTTAAAATTCACGCAAAAAGTGTCGAATTTGACCATAAATTGCCGCTTTATTTCTAAATATAATCAAATATCCTTTGCGCCAATCTTTAGAACGTCTAATTGCCTTTTAAAAATGTATTAAAACATTTTTATACAACACTTGGAAATGGGTAAAAAATAGGTTTTAAAAAAAAATAACATTTTTTCCCAAAAATCGCGACTTCTTTCATCTATTGAATTTGCATAAGGTGGCTTTGCCGATAGTGTTTTTTAACTCCCCGGATAAATGTATACGAGGCAAGTATAAAAAATATCGAGCAAAAACAAACTGTCATGTCAGTTGGATTTTATTTTTCGTAATATCTAAAAAAATACGGTTTACAGGTGGAAAATTATACTTGGATCGAAAAATATATTTCAGGACCCTAGGCATAATTTTACGCGGAACTGTGCCGTATTTTAGTACAAAATCTCGCTAAGAAAGGCTGCAAGGGACATTTACGAGAAACGATCAAAATTTGTTGCATTTCGCGTAAAATGCCCTGCGGCTATCAACACCTCTAGAGTTAGGATGTCCTATATGATATTATACGGCGGGTTTTGGAACTTGGTATATGGTACTCTCCGGTTTTTATTTTTAAATATTTATTATATACAGGGTATTTAAAGAGGTAAATAAATAAGTGTTTTTATATATTATAAGGGGTATTTTAATAAATGAGGATTTTTTAAAGTCATGTATTTTTAGCAAAAGTGGGGAGATTTTAGTATTATACAGGATGTATGATATTATGCGAGGGTTTATTTCTTGTTTTTTTTTTGCAAGCACGGTTACTTTCCGTTTTTTAATTAGTAATTATAGAGTGTGTGTAAAAGGGTAAATAAGTTGGACTTTTTTTTTACATTATACAGGGTATTACAAAGTTGTAGATTTAAAATGCTGGATTTTTATATGTGTTTTGGCAAACATGAATATTTTATTTTATTAATTATAAATATTATACGGTGTGTTTGGGAGGTTAAATAAATTAGGCTTGCTTATACATTATACAGGGTATTACAAAAATCACCAAAAAGTTGGAGATTCATAATAAAGACGGGATTTTTAAAAATTTAATAATTTAATGCTAAAATAGGGTTATTTTAGTGCTCTTGTGGTTCTAATATACAAGATGTTTTGGGTATATCTGACCAAAGCATGTAGGGTTAGGACACATACTGTGGTGCAAATTAGGTTTTGGTACATGGTTCATGGTACTCTCCGGTATTTATTTTTAAATATTTATAATATACAGGGTATTTAAAGAAGTAAATAAATAAGTGTATTTTATATATTATACAGAGTATTTTAATAAACGAGGATTTTTTGAAAGTCATGTTTTTTTAGTAAAAGTGGGGACCAGAGTCTATTAATCTAAAAGGGGTTATGAATCGTCGAGAATGGGGATAGAAAAAGTCCAAGACGTGAAGGTGTGAAAGGGGTCGCTTATATTGGCGGCCCTGTCGGGTAACTCTAAAAGTCACTAGCATTCTCAGCTGTGGACAGAGCCGTGCCACAAGTCGAAGTTTTTATATGGGGTTATTTTTACAGTTGAAAATATTTGTGTACAGAGTTGATATTTTATTGGTTTGACTGTTTTTACTATATTGTTTTTGGTAGTGTTTAGTCGTGTAGTTTTAATTAGTCCTTAGTGTGCAATACACCAAAAGTTGTGTTTCCCATAAGGATTCTGTTAATTTGCTCGGAGCATGTTAAAACAGACGATTTTTATATGTCTTCCAGAAAAATTGCAAAAGCGGTGATTATGAGATCCTGATCAAAAAGGAAAAAGGCGATTAATAAAAGAAGGTAAGGTGAAAAATATGATTTATCCTAATGCTGCTATTACTAACAAATATTCTTTTATTGTAGCAGTGCCATTCAGTTTGCATTATTAAATCTCGGATAACACAAACACGGTTTTTAAGTCCACAGTGACTCTTCCCAACTCGGAATGTAGTTACACAGTTATTAGTAAGTAAATTGAAATTTTTGTGTGATTTTAATTATAGTTATTTGTTTCAAGAAAGTAAATAGTCAATATTGACTTGCTTATACCTAGAACTGATCAACTTTAGGTATATGCATTAATGTACCTTCAGAATGTGTATTTAATATTTTTCCCATTATTTTGTACATTTATTAAGTTTGCGGTTAGTTACATTCTTAAATTGTATTTAATTTTTTTTGGATACTTATCTACCAATTACTTGGTATATTATGTTGAAAATGACATGTTTTAAAATATAATTTATATTTTAGATTTGCCTTTTACAACTTTAAAATTAACTGATGTAAACCTACCTTGCACTGAAGAAGTTTTTGTTTAGATTGTGTAGTATGAAGTGGACTGCGAAGAACTTGTAAGTTAAACTTTCGGGTACCAAATAAGAACACGAGATCTAATTTTTTGTTTTATCTTGCCAGGGCTGCCAACAAACTATAAATGAAATTTTTGTGTTTGTATTAAGTAGGATTTTAATGCTTAAATGATGTGTATGTTTTAAAATATGAAATGTAGTATACCACAAAATATTATTAAATAATACCATTAAGTACTGTGTTCTTTGCTTTCATATCAAAATGTAAAAATTTCAGTTGTATTTTATTTAATTGTTGCAATTGTAAATGTATTGTAGTGTTGTAGTTGTGAAACAAATAAAGTTTAGTTTTTAGCAATAAACCTGTATTCACATTTTTTTACATAAAATACATAAAATAATTCATTTTATTGCCAAAGTGGAAAATTTTATATTATTCTGCAATATCAAGATGCTGTATGGTCCGTAAGTAAATAAATAACTAGTTTTAAAAGTAACTTAATTAGTTTTTAAAATAAAATAAATTAAGGATTAATAGA
>JAHBCN010001347.1:0-121020 GCA_019359885.1 Listronotus oregonensis
AAATACAAGAACCGATCCTGTATGCAAATTTTGACCATAAACAATAAACCGTGACAGACGATCGCAATAAAAGTGGTTTATTACCATCAGTCCCCTTTTATTGTAGGCACTATATTGTTTGACACACTTTACTTAAATATGTAATACAGGGCCGTACCAAAAAGTTGTGATTGTTCAAAATAGTAGAAAGACGTGTAGGTGGCACCCCCTACAAGTAAGAGCCATACTAAGATTAGATTCAAATCCGTCATACCAAAAAAACCCCGGATTCCAAATTTTACTTAAATATTTACATAATCGTAGATTTTATTTAAAAAATAAAAAAATAATAAAAAAAAACTTACGGACCCATATTTGTATAGACTTTTAGGTCCATTTTTGAACCCTAACTAAGTACCTGAAGTATTGACATTTCCTCATGAATCACCCTGTATATATAGGACTTCCAAAAACAGTTGTAAACATTGTTAGTAAAATTTGGATGAATAGTAACTATTTATTGTCATTTCTTACAATGAACTCCTTGCATAAAATTTATTTTACATTACAAACACGTAAAATCTCTTTTTCGTTTTAAAATGCTAAATATTTTTTTCTGAAACCAAATAGTTTTAGCGTGATTACCATTTAAAGTTCATGCCTGGTCCTTTATATCTAACGTCAGACCAAAACGATTTGCCAGATGAATTAAATTTTTACGTTTTTGGTACATTTACCTTGGTTTTTAAAAATTCTAATAGACAACCTTTTTTTGATACTTTAATGGATTTTTAGCTTTATGTTATGATACGAAATTTATGATCTACAAAAAGAACCATTTATAAGTTAGGAACAAATAACGAAGGATTAATTTTAATCTAGGAATTGTGGTATTCTTGGAAGCAGGTTTTGTATTTGCCCAAACAAAGGAAAACATCACACATTGAATATTTCCAGTAACCCCTTATTTGCTTTTGTTTTGTACTGCAAAGCGCACATCTTTTTCTAGAACAACGCTCAGGCTGATGTTTCAAAGAGTTTAGACGTGACTAACCACAACTAACCACAACAGGAACAAATGGCTTTGATCTCTTTATTTCTGCAGGTGCCCTTTGGTGGCATAAAGATGGTCTTTTTCTGTTCACTGACTTTTTGGCTAAGAGATCATTCATTACACTGCGTCGAAAATCATTTACCGATATTTTTGGTAAATCTAGCATTTTATAAATAGGTTAGTATTTTTTTGTATAATAAACATATTATGCATTTTATAATATATTTTTTTAATGCCTTTACCACAAACAAAATTAAGAAATGCGTCGGCTGCGCCTCGGTCTACTAACGCATCTCTTCACAGAAATGAAACACTTTTCACCTGGGTATGTAATATACTATTACATAGCAAATATTCCTTTATTAAGTTTTAAAAAAAGTAACTTTAGGCTTTCTTAATAAAACATTTTACAATTTAATACTCATTATACATAAACGGGTTATAACAATTAAGTTAATATTAGGAAATCTTTATGGCCTAATGTAAATTTGCTAAAAGATAGGTAGTTTACTAAATCAATTTTAGTTTTGAGTTGAATTAAATTTTCAAAGCTTCGGGTAAATTAAATATGCAGTTAACTTACGAGAATGTTCACTCGTAAGTGCTACGAGGCTCAATATTTCTTTGAAATATATTTCTAAAAGAAAATAGTGCTTTGGTAGTTAAGCATAAATCTAGCATTATGTAGGGTAGTCAGTGGTCAGTGGATAACTTGGTTAAGTATATTATTTATAAGAAGTTAAAATTAATGACAGCAGCGTTGCCGTAAGAACTACCAGGACCTTCATCAGTTCTACTGAATACTAGGTTGTTCAGTTGGATTGTGGTTCAACAAAACACAAATTTATGGTTTAAAATACATTTTACTATTCAAAATAATCTTATTTAACTTTACTATACTTGTTTTAGGAATATCCTAGTTTATGGATTCCACCCCTGAGGTAAATCAATGGTTTCCTATGTATGCATTTTTTGACATGAGAGAAGAGCCAGAATTCAGAGGGAACCAAATCTGGCGAATACGGTAAATGTTGCAACAATGCTTACTTTAATTCACCAATTTTCGCAATGGGTTTTTTAGCTGTGTAGGGGAGGGTCCGTTGTCTTCAAGAAAAATGTTTTTGTTTGTTACCAAATTTACAGGTTTATTTAAAAAATACAACGGGCTGATCCAAAAGATTACAATAATAGTCTGAGTTTATTGTCTTACCCATCTAAAGGTAGTTTACAACTAAAAGTTTGTTTTGCATCCCAAATAACACCTTTTTAGCCGATTTCTGGACCCAAACTCGTTCGGAGTTAAAGTACTGGGTTCACATCTCTCCTTAGCCTCCTATTTTAATTCAGAATTACGGTAGTAGTATGTAGACAGCGGCACCCATTATGCATAAAGCTTTCTAAAACCCAAAATTTCACCTACAATATAACTCTTACTATTTAATAAAATTCTTAGTATCTCTACTAAATTTCTTGTGGTTAATTTATGATTTTTCAAAATCATAATCTGTATTTTTTACCACGGCTTACACATCTTATCTAGTACTTAATCATTTAACCAAAAAAAGTTTATACCGTTTCGCAAGCTCCATATTCACCTCACATGGCTCATTAAGACTTTTTTCTATTTCCACGACACCAGTTACCATTTCGGGAAAACCGTTTTAAGACGATTGAGGCGATAAAGAATAATTTGCAAAAGGGGCTGTTGGCGATTCCCAATTTGGCCTATGGAAATTGGTTTGAATGTTAAAGAAAGCGTTGCAACCAAGATTACTTTAAATAAAATGAACATCGAATAATAACTGAACATATTTCATTTTATTAAAAAAATCTGGGTACTTTCTGATTATAGGTTATATAAAATACAAAAACACTTAAAAACTATATATTTAAAAAATTTAAAAACAAAATCTTTTAATGGTCCCTAGTCTTCAGGTCATTCTAAAAAGGCTTGGTCAGAGTTAAATAATTAAAAGAAATATTAAATACCTATTTTATATATTTCGTCCCCGTTGTATCTTTATACTGGCACTATTAATTAAAGTAAATAAATATTTAATTTAAAATGCTTAGAAACAGGTAGAGTATAAATAAGATTTTATTATATCCATAACTCTTTTAAATTAGTTCTTATGCAAGCATCGTACTGTACCTGCATAGTATGAAATTAAACTAGAGGCGCGCTTAAAGAAAATGTGCAATATAAAAATACGAATAAATAAAGGATAAATAATATTTTACGCATATGTTTACCTTAAAGATACAAAAGTTAATTAAACTTGCATTTTATAAACTTTATATGTTATTGTCCAAAATAGATGGTAAACCAGGTCTTTAATGAAAATTTCTTTTTTCTTTTATCAAAAAAAACTTTCTATAAAAATGTGTCGACAAACGCTTTAGTTTTGGAATACGGGGTATTTTATTTTGGATCAACAAAGTAGTGTTTCTTAAATGTATTCCAAACTTTAAAATTACATTTATAAAGAATTTACACCCTTTATAAAGTTTAGGAAATAAGATGTATTGTTGCCTTAATCATTTTTCTTTTTGTAAACCATTTCTTTTCTCGCGGGTTTTTACATCCAGCTAGTCCAAAAAGTAAAATTACTGATCTGAGTTGATACCAACACCTCCTTGGCTGATTTCTAGATCCTAACTCGCTTCGGATCCAAAGTGCTGGGTTTACACAGTTCTTTAGCCTCTAATTGTGATTCAGGATCATGAAGGTAAAGCCAATTCCATCTATACTAATAAATTGACGCCAAAAATCCTTTTAGCTTTTTAGAAACAGTTTAAATATTGTTGGGAAAGTTACATACGAATATGTTTTTGTTTCGCTGTTAGTAAATGCTGCACCCAGCTTTCTAAAACCAAAAACTTCAACATAAATATTACTAAATTTTCTGATTTTTTGCTAAGACTTTTGATGTGGATGTATTTTTTGAACATTCTTCATGTGGATCGTCTTCACATTTAAAGTTACCAGCCTATCTTTCTACTGTTTTAATTAAAAATTATGTGTCCTTATATACTTTTAACAGTTATTCATTGTGTTTTGGTGCTACGTTTTTTATACATAAGAATTTTTTCACTGCACAATTTAATTTTTCCAATATAAAAAAATACTGTGATATGTCAACTTTAAACAACTGTTAATATATAAATACATTCTTAGATTTACATTAAGCTAGCACGTGTTCATAAAAAAGTACTACTCTATATTTAAACATACATTATTAAAAAAAAGAAAAGTACCAAAAGTAACCAACTATTAGTATTCTCCTTAAAAGGTTTCTTACTATTACTTCTTTTTAAAGATGTTATACACGTTAACTTTATATTTAAAAGTGCCTATTTAACCCATAATACCTGTAAGCTAACCTAATACTATTCTTTAACGTACCAAAAATATCGTAGAAAGATTTAAGTCCTTTTAACTACTTGTTTGAACATTTTATGGCTAATCTGCCTGCCTTTTTATTTTCTGAGTGTCCTTTATGGCTGAAAGCCCAGGCTATAGTTAGACAACTTCTTCCTACTCGTAGTGTTCTTTTTGATTTCTCGTTCTCTGATTATTAGGGCACGGTTTTATATGACATTTGCTTGTAATCATCTGTCTATTTTAGGAAACCCAAATTGGTTCTATTAAAAATAAAAAAATATATTTTACTGCAGCATTTTAGTTATTGTCCATTGAAGTTGGAAAATAAATCGGAAATTTTTAAGGCCAGTAGATATCGAGATGCGGTTTTCTGCATTGTGTTCGGAAAGCTCTCAAGAAAAAAGTCTATATGGTGTGGTTATGCCATTTTTCGAAAAATGCATTCTGGTGCAATAAATGCAATTGCATAATTACTTGCAATATTAGAAGAACGATTGGAAACTCAGAAAAATCGATCCAAAATCGTAACTCGGGGTTTTCGGGGATGCCGAATTCAATTCTGGCATTAGAATTACCCGGGGGCGCTTAGGGATGGCTCTGCGGGGGTGCCCGGGGGTGTTTGGGGAGGGGGGGATTGCAGCGTCCATGAAAATCAGCCGAAAATCGTTACTCGGGGATTTTCGGGGATGCCAAATTTAATTCTGGCATTAGAGTTACTTGAGGGCGCTCGGGGGTGGCTCTGCGGAGGTCCACGAGGGGTGAGATTTTGGGGGAATTCGCACCGTCCATGAAAATTAGCCGAAAATCATTACTCAAGGGTTTTCGGGAATGCCGAATTTAATTCTGGTATTAGAATTATCCGGGGGCACTCGGGTGTGACTCTGCGGGGAGAGGTAATGAAGAAATTGAAAAATGACAAATTAGGAAAATAATACTTTATTTAAATAATAAATTGTTTTTCTAAATAATATTGAATTATCCATCATAAAGTTTAATTTTTAACTTAAATACTAAACATCTTCTTCAAACTCTTCTTCTTCTTCTCCTTCTTCATCTTCTACCTCGTTACTATTCTCGGCCTGGTTGGAAGTGCTTTTTTGGTTTGAGCAATAGCCATCGCAATGCTTGCATGCAAGTAAGCATTTCAAACCACTTCGTCGGCACCCGCACCTTGTGCCACAGTCGGTTTCACAGGAACAAGAGATACTGCTTAAAATTTCCTTGGGACCGGCTTCCTGGGTCATGAAAGATGTTTATTATTTAAGCTAAAAATTAAATTTTATTATGGATAATTCAATATTAATAAAAAGTACAATTTACTAGTTAAATAAAGTATTATTTTTATAATTTGTAATTTTTCACATTCTTCACTACCTTTCCCCGCAGAGCCACTTACGAGCGCTCCCGAAAAATTCTAATGCCAGAATTGAATTCGACATTCCCGAAAACCCCCGAGTAATCATCTTTGAGCGATTTTTCTAAATTTTCAGTTGTTCTTATAATATTGCAAGTTATTATGCAATTTCAAAATGCATTTATTGCACCAGAATGCATTTTTTGAAAAATGGCATGACCACACCATATAGACTTTTTCCTGGAAGCTTACCAAACAAAATGCAGAAAACCGCATCTCGATATCTGCTGGCCTTCAAAATTTTTGGTCGGTTTTGATCTAAATGACCTGGACTGTTACACGTCAGGTTGGGCTAGTGTTTTCATACACAAAAAACCGATGAGCTAATATAACTTTTTTATAAGATACAATACTGTTTTCGGAGTATTTCCAATCTCTGCTAATTTTTGTTCTAAGGTTTTAGAGTTCTTATAATCCCAAAAGGCATAATAAATAAATACAAAATTCCTATTACTAAAACTTATTAAACAAATAAAACGCACTCGAAAAAAAAAACAATAAATAAAGCGTTTAATTAAGAAAATGCCTGATGTCGCAACAGTTGTGTTTTATTTTAAATCATTTTCTTAAGTATTTTTTCAGATTTTATGAAAACGAAATACACAAGATCGCCCTGTTCAGTCCTCGTTGGATGTTCCTATACTATATAGTTTATATTATATTTATTATGGTCTCATATACTTTTAGACATTGACAACCGAAAAACCCTAATAGACCGCTAGCCCAAAAAAAAAGAACCAATTGTACTAGCATGCCTTTTTAAAAAGTAAATATTGTAAGGCGCTGATCATTTATTGATAGGTTATGACTTTGGTTTATTGACTAGAAAAAAGACCTGTAAAATGTAATAAATAGCCTTCTTGTAACAATTATACTTAACATGCCATCCAATCGATATAGGTATACGCGATAAATAGCCTGTCAAATTCTTTAATTCAGCATACCAAGTACGATTGTTCCAAAACTACTATTTTTATCCAAAGCCAAGGTCGATCTTGGTCCTTAGCACGACAGACCGACAGATCTACATGTATGCCGATAATGTTTCACCATATTTTTTTAATCAAATTTTGTTTGGTTTAGATAGCATACTCAGTATAAATTGTTTCAAGATGGCTATTTTATCCACCTTTTAGGATTATTTTTCAGTTCTAACCAAAATTAACCGCAGTCATCCTATAAAATTTATCAATAAAGGATCAGAAGGTAGTCAATATTTACTATTTAAAAGAGCATACTAGGCACGATTGGTCCTATTTTTTTTCGATGTGCTGACTGCTTAAAAGAATTTTCTAAGTATTTCTAATTATGCATTTTACTTAAACTACATTTACCAAACGCGATAGCAAATTTTCTATTCGTTGAGAGTAATTATTCGAAGTTTTAGAATTCTCCTTTAAAATCTAGTTGAAACAAGTTCCACGTTGGCCTATTCGTCTTGCAGAAGTGACACGCAATTTAGTCGCTTTCGATGGTGGATTTAGTCCGCTCTGCCTTTCGGACGTAGCAGTGCGTGGTCTGTGCTAAAAATGGGCCTTTTCGACCTTAAAATCGACCCTTTGGAATTTCCTTAATGCGCTGGCTTTCCACGGATTTTGGTAAAAGATTCGTGAAATTGGGGCAATAGCTATTTATTTTTATTCACCACTATTTTGGGTAATTATATCGTTACAAATTTTTAAACTAATAAAATAAATGGTTAAAGTTTTTTTATTTTAAAACTATTTATAAAAACGCCAGAAAAGTAAAACTTTTTGTTACTTTTTATAAACCTATTAGATCTTTTGGTTTATGCCTCGTGCGCCACAAAAACAGGGGAGTTTTTTAATAAAATAGTATTAGGGTCTTCTATAAAAGTTTAAACATGTAAATCTCCTTGGACAAAAAATACCATCTATAATCTATTTGTATATGATGTTAAGAGGGCGCTGGTACAAAAGGTTTTAGATCATAGAATATATCTAAGGTCTTATACTACCTTTGAGTTAACTTACTCAAGTCCACCTGATATCAAACAAATTTGATATTTGATATGATATTTATGAACTAAGCTGTGCCAACGCTACACATTAAACGTTGTTAAAAAATTTAACCGACCAAATGCCTGCTCATAAAATTTACCTAAAGTTATTTTACGAACAACTTCTCACCATCATTATAAAAATAGCAATAGCACTAGGCCATTGCACATCAACCTGACTTGCTGCAAACTAAATGACTGCTGCGTCGTAGTACTGCTTGCTCGTAAGGTGTGGACACAAAAAATAGGACACCGAGATGCAAATGCCCAAATCAGCTAAGACCAGATAACAAAACTATATCCAAATAAAATTAAGGGTATTTAACAAAATCATTTAAGAAGAGACTTGGAAAAAAGCTTTTAAGAAAAGCTGTCTCCGGAAAAAACAAGGTGTACTGTAACAAAAACCCTATGTCAAGATATGCCTGATATGGATTTTAGGAAAATTGTTTAGTTATTTGAAAAATACTTTTGTTATTAAATAAAAACGTTTAATTAACTTTAAAAGTTTAGTTAATTTGGAAACCAATATAATGTTTACCTGTAAAGAATGACTCTACTTGAACTAAAAGATTACAGATTCACTTTTAATTTTCTTTAAGTATAGTAATTAAGATTATACTGAGCTTTTAAGGAAGAAATCACACATAGTTTAAATGTTTTAAAACCTCTGGTATCGAAAGAAACGGTAATATCACGGAAGTGAGTATATATGTTTCGTCAGTCAAATTTTTGTCCAAACAAACCAAAATGATTTATATATAAAAATTGCGATATATAATACGTAATTTAAAATACAATTTGTTAAATTTTATAGTTCTAACTGATTACTAAATCAGTTATTTTTATACACAAAACATAAAAAAATACGCTTCAGTTTTAAGAAATAAAATTCTTAAAACCAAAATTAACGCTCTAATTATTACTTTACTAAATTAAAAAAAAAACAGTTATATTCCGATTTACATTAAATTATCGCTAAAATTTTAACACGTAGCTTGTTAAAATTCTTAGAATATAAATTTAAAAAGGACATCTACTTAGAGAAATAGTTCTTATCAATTTTAATTTAACTAAACTATTAATTTTAACACGGTAGGCAACTAACCACACTTATACAAATTATGGAGAAAAATTTGTCTGACTGAAATCGTCAAATTTTCAAAGTACTTATATAAAAGAAATGACAAAGGTTGTAAGGCAATTTCTAAATTTCTTACATTATATTGTAACGAAAAAAAGAAACGCTACAAAACTGAACGGTTACTTATATAAACTCTAGTGTACAACGTCTTGCTATAAATAACAGTTTTATAAAGCTTTGTCTACTTTAACATTTGATTAGAATTTGCGTTTTTTTTCATTTAACCTTCATTCAAAGAATCCAGATCTAGCAAATACAGGGTTATTAACGCCCTGAAAAAAAGTCAAAGGTGGTTATTTGTTATCTTAATTTTTATATTTTTCCTAACAAAGAAAAATAATATAAACGGGATATTGGTTTGCTTTTTTAGCAAGAAATATAATAATACGTAATTATTCAAAAACACAAAATAAAACTAAAGCAATTATTTTTTTACTGACCTAATTACCATCCTCTTTCATAGAATAATGTTTTTATTGTGTCACCAAAATATGGACTGAATTCATCCATAGTCAAAATAGTCATTAAGCAAAATTAAAAATATATTTATTATTTACATTTTACTTTTTTATGTTGGGAAAGTCCACGAAAGCTTACAAGCTAAGTACTAATGTCATGTATTAAAAAAATTGTTTTTCAAATAAACTATAAAGGCATATTATTATGTTCTATATTGTTGTGGTGGATTTATTTAATAAAGGGAATTTAATAGCGCACCCATTAATTGTTTAAAATACAACACTTTGAGAGGGTTTTTATAAAAATAATTTTGTTTATTTTTGTTTATGGTATATAGCTTGGTATTTGGTATTTGAGGTAGAGTGTTTAGATATTACATGTTTTCTTTGTAAACGGTATTTAGAAAATGTTAACTAAGGGATTTACAATGGTGTATTTAATCCAGTTTATTGTAAGTGTAAAATATATTGATATGAACCTGAAGTTATTAAAGTAAAATCTTTAAAAAACAATCTAGTCCTGTCTTTATCTTTATCGCTTTTTATGGTTAATGTTATTAAATAGTTTTTTTAAATAACATTGTAGTGAAAAAACAAAAACCTTTTAGATAAGGCCTCGTCGGTAATGTGTTCAAAATTATTGTTATATTAGAGTCACTTCGTATTAATATACGTATAAGCGACAAAGTTATCTTAAACAGGATATTACAACTTATCTGCACTTGATAAAAAACTAAAAAACAGTTTTTAATTTTCTCGACTGGCAAATGGGTCAATAGTGCTATCAAATAAGGTCACAAGAGCGCTGTAGAAAAATTGCCAATTTGATTTTTTTCTTTATTTTTGAAAAATAATCTGGCGATTATTTCCGGCAAGATGAGTTTTTAATTACGTACAAAAATGCAATTTAAAAATACGTTTTTTCCGTCCATGTCAAGTATCGGATAGGCGAATAGGATTTTTAATTTTCGCGTTAGTACTTCGTGTTAATCTAGAATGCTAATAACAATTTTTAAAAGTTTGATACAAAACTGCTTTTTTGTTTTGATCTTTAAAATATTAAAACTAATATATTGCTTATATCTGGTCTTTTAAAACAACATAAAATTTATTTATTTTGTATTTTGATTAAACTTTATACTATTCTAATCTGGTGCAATGCGGAGACAATTTAAAAAGTTTGTTATAAACAATATCTTATTTAGAGTTAGTTATAAAAAGCACTGGACCTAAATCATTCCACAATCATAAATAAAAGTAAGAATAAAGTTTAAATGTAATAAGTTAACGCATATAAAAATCGATTTACAGAAAAGGCAGAAAATAAACAACAATAAATCAGAGCCAGATTTTTTGGTTTTGGTGTGTAATAATGCAACCACGTTGATTTTCACCCTGTTTTCTCTCTATCTTTACTCGAGTCCTGTGAATATTTTACTCTTGTCTTGTTTTTTTATTAAGCAAACAAAAAACAGTTTTGGTTTATTAAAAACTTTGCTATTTTCTGTTGTACTATTTATTAGAATTCAGTTCAAATTATTTGTTTATAAATTTAATTATTGCACAAAAAATACTTTACCGTTGCATGATTCTAATCTAAAAAAAAATTAGTAAGAAAAAATCATATTAGTAATTTTGTCCCCTTTTTTTATCTGTTAATTTTTGAGCACAGACCTGATCTTTTAAAAGAAATAAATACCAAACTAATAAGAAAATTATTTTTACCAGCTGCTTTATGTTTTTTTTTTTAAACTAAGCATTTAATATAAATAATCCAAATGGCAAACATTCTCTATAAAGTGTAACTGAAAGTTTTTCACTAGCTTTAGAGTTGTTTGAAAATATTACTATTGTATTAAATGATTTTGTAAAAAGTTTAAAATTAAAACGCTGCTTTTACTCTTCACAAAAAGCGTTAAATCGTAGATACGTTTTATATGCGGATCCAATTATTAAAATATTTATTTTTGGGATTTCTTGCCTAATGAAGAATGTACCCATTTAGGCATATTTAATTTTCTCATGTCATATTTGAATTTTCACAAAACGCTGATAGATTTTTTTAAAAGGTTTTTTTAAGTTTATTTCATATCAACTGTCCATCTGGCGTGAAAACCCAAAATATATTTTTGGCAACCACTAAACCGACATATTGCTTAAGCAGTAAACAAACTAAATGAGTATATTCCTTAAATTAGAAAAAATATTTATTTTTGGGATAACTGAATTAAATGTGAATGGCAAATAAATAGGTAGCGGTTGTTTATTTTTAGGCTAATTAAATGTATAATCAACATAGATACGTAACACACTATTTATTTTTAGTCCCGGCAACCTTAATGTATGTCGTAAATAGATATGTGTTTAATTCCTTCTTTTTAAAGTAGACAAATAAATACCATGACCAAATATCCGAAAAATTGTGTACTTTTAGCCAAATAAATTAAATGCGCATCGTAAGTAAATAAGTAGCAAATTTATTATTTTTAGGTTAGACAAATTTTTTGCGTATTCTAAATAGAAATGTGACACATTGATTATGTTTATTCCAGACATATTAGATGCATATCGTAAAAAGATAAGTGTATAATTCTTTATTTTTAAAGTAAACAAATTAAATGTGTATCATAAAAAAGTATCTGAAATATTGTGTCCTTTTTACTTAAAAGATTTAAATGCGTATCGTAGGTAAATAAATTGCGAATTTACTATTTTTGGGTTGACCAAATATAGTGCGTACCCTAAAAATAAATGTAACACACTGGTTATTTTTAGTCTAAACAAATTAAATGCATATTTTAAAGAGATAATAATATGTGGCTAGTTTATTATTTTTAAACTAGACAAATTAAATGCGAATCATAACTAAATGCCTAAAAAATTGTACACCCTTAAGATAAAAGAATTAAATGCGTATCGTTAGCATATAAGTAGCGCATTGATTTTTTTTAGGCTAGAACAATTAAATTCCAATTTTAAATAGATATTTAGAAAATTCCATTTAGATGGGACGAATTAAAAAATGCATGTCGTATATAAATATATATCTAATTTTTTATATTGGGACTAGACAAATTAAATGCTTATTATAACTAAATGTCTAAAACATTTGGACAATTTTTTTGCTTAACAAATTTAATGTGTTTTTAAAAAAGTAAAGCGCAAATTGTTTAAAAAAGGCTTCACAATTTAGATACGTATACCTAAATAAATATGGTAATTTTTTATTTATTTTAAATCTAGAGAAATTAAATGCACGGCGTGTGTCTTCTCTATAATCGCCCTTATATTTAATTTTGTTTACGAAAGTTCTCTTTGTTGTCTTATATATTTATGTAAGCTCAAGTTATACAAAAGACGCATAGAAATACAGGTAATATCACATTTAGTTTGGTACTTAATAAAAAGCTTATTCCAAAAAAATTAAAATGTTTTTGCTATAACCGAAAAAATTCTACCAGGTTTACTTTCTTATTAACTTTTTGGCATAAGTTTTAAACCTTAACTCGGATGGCAGCAACACATTTATCAATCAACATCAAGTTATAAAAGTGCATCAACCTATACCAAAGCCTGCCATGTGATTTTTCCCTGCTCAAGTAAGTGTTGAGAAACCGAGTGACCGGGAATTTTATTTCGTGTGAGTGTGTGTGTATGTGTTTATTTAGTGGCAAGTACAAAGCGGGAGGGGGCTCGATTGCTGGGATCGAACGTTATTGCCGTAAGAAGAAAGTCATGATCAAAAGGTTTCGCAACCAGTAATCAGGGAAAAGTTACATGGCAGGCTTTGGTATAGGGTAGGGGGTGGGAGAAGCCGGGGTGGAGGTTTAATTGTTGAGGTTGAAGGGTTGTGATCGTTTAGAAGGCTGTAATACGAAATTTACAATCCAACGGTTTTACAACCCGTACATAGAGAAAAGTCACATGGCAGGCTTTGGTCGGCAGTGGAAGTTTAAGGATGTGGGGAGGGCAGTAGTTTAAAGTATAGGGGATATCGGGCTTAAGCCTAGTAACTGTGTGGGTGGCTATGGGATTGACCACAGTGATATATATTCTGGTAAGGTAATTGGCCAATTATCAGTCAAATGCACTTTTCGACTATAGGGACAATGCTAAAGGGTTGGAGGAGGTATCGGGTTTCTTGACCATTGAGACTTTTGATCACCGTGTTGAGAACTATTAATTTGCAAAGTTTAAAAAATAATTAACCAAACTCATTTTATATAAGAATTTTAGGGGATTCTTTGTCAAGTTGTTTTATTCATGAAAAAACAATGTTAAAACAAAGTTTTTCCCATTGGGTATATTATGTTATCATATTTCAAGTTTTCCAGAAGTTGTCCTTTTTTAGAATTGCAAATACTTGTAATTAAAACTCCTTATATTTAATAAACGCATCTGATTCTGATTTTCTTGCCGCTTTTCAAAGGACAAAGACAACAAGCGCTAAATTTTCCCCTTCTACGTGTTATCAATAAAACTCTTAGCATTTAAATGAAAATCATAAATAAATGTCTAAAATGGAAAGTTGTGTAGTATGTGTATGTAATTTATTCAGTTCAAAAATGAAAATAGCAATTAATTTTTTACAATATCCATTTAATTTGTCTACACTAAATATAAACAATCGGCCCCATAATGGCTAACTATAGGCATTAAAATTGCCTAGCCTAAAAATAAATACATAAAAGGAAACAAGACAAGAAAAAAATATTAAAAATGCTCAAGTAAAAAACGGAACAAAGGAATCGTAAAAAGCAACATAGTTTCATTGTTTTGGACACAAAAATAAAAAGCTTTTGCTTTAATGTCACCTATTCTCTACTTGTAAAAATTTTTTTGGTTTATCAGTTAATTTTAGTAATCGTTTACTTATAAATTTTAAAAATTTTATTTTAATTGTAGAATATTTTAAAAGCCGTATTTTTTAACTTATATTTTAAAAGACTACTAATTTAATTTAAAGATACTTCACAGTTGCATCTGATTAAAACACAAGTAGATCAAAGATGTATAAGTAATTTTTAATAGGATATTTTTCATATTAAACTTTCAAAATTGTCTCATGCGCTCGCTCTAGGTCAAAGTAGTTTAAAGTTAAAACAATGCATTATTAAAAATACTTTTAAGATTCTGTCCCAAGTTTAATATAGGTTAAGTTTTTAAAGTTGTGAAGTAGTTGTAGCTGAGGAAAAGTAGTTTCGTTCTTGACAATGTCTTTATAATGTGTCTTGCGTGGTTTTAAAGGTAAAGATAATTTAAAATTTTTATGAGCTTTGTTGTGGAATAACACCAACTAATGCTGATTAAAGTACATACTTACATAAAAATATTATTTGATATTAGGGACATATTGTAAAACAATTATAGATAATAAAAGTTTAACAAAGAAAAACGTAATTTTTGTTAAGTACTAAAGGTTATTAAAAGAAAAACTAAGTAAGCGTATGTCAAGATCGAGAAGTAAAGTTATGCTTGGATAGGAAGTGGTATAGCTTGTTACTAAAAAAATGCTTTTCGTATGTCAAAAATATTTTTTACAAAATTATAAAAACCTAAAACGTAAAGAAAATTTAAAACCTATATTTGTTATGCATTACGTAGTATTTGCATAATTATAATTTAAATATATTTCCTTTTTCATTAACTGCCTTTGCTGCGTTGCAAAGTTTTTCGTCAGATTGGTGGCCAATGCTGTTGTGTGTGGTTCGTTTTGGATGACATTACCCAGACGTTAATGAAGAGTACCTAGGGGGCTGTAGTTATTTTTATAACGTCTATGGTGGTCACTTATCTAAAAGGTGCCGTGAAATGCAATATCTGCATGTTTTACATTACTTTTTATACCAGCCTTTGTGACTTGTCATAAACACAACAACTATACAGGGTGTTAATTAAATGTATACAATAAATTTAAATATAGATTAATTTTAAGACGAAAAGCCCATGTAAACATGGGTTCGCAAATGCTTCGTTTTAAAGATACAGAGGGTTAAACTTAAAAAAAAAATGGTTTTTCGTAAATATTTTAAATATCTTCATGCAATTTTGTTGTAATTTGGCGGTAACATTTATAGCAAAAAGGAATTATTTAGCCCTAAGTTAATTAAATTTATTAAGTCCATTGGCGTCTCGAGCGGCACCTGGACGAATTTTTCTGAGAAAAATTAAAATACAGCTTTTTCGTCTCCAAATTATTTTCTATTCAGCTTGATTAAAATTCACTTAATTGCACATCCCTGGACCATATAAGAAACATGGGGAAAAGTTTCTTTTGGAAACTAGTATTTTTTATAATTTTTTGAGTGGTTCCAACTATGTGAGATACGATAATAATTTAAGAGACAAAAAAGCTGTACATTTATTTACCCTATCCAAAGAAAATATAAAAATTGTAGACAAGCAAGTGGCTTATATGTTTTTTGTCAGAAATATTCGTTCAGGAGTCAACTAAGACGCCACTGGACTTTATAAATTTATTCAAGTTAGGAATAAATTAGCCTCTTCATGCTATAATTAGCACCGCCAAATTACTACAAAATGGGTAAAGAGCATTTAAGATATTTACGAAAAAACTTTTTTTGTTTATTTAACCCCCTGTATCATGAGAACGAAGAAATTGCGAACCCATATTAATACAAACATTTTGTCTTAAAATAATTAAGAAATCATGTGTTCAATTTTATTGTACATACTTAATAAAAACCCTTTATATAAAGTAGGCTTTTGTTTAGCCTTGTCGAACGAAATAAAATAGTCTTTTGCCAATAAATGACCATATTATTTAATTTATTTTTAAATGTACTTTTCAGTTAGTTAAGAGAATTTAAAAAATAATAAAACACTACATTTATCTTATTTTTAAATGTTTTTTTTTTGTAACTTTATTTTCCAAAAATGAAATAACAGTCTTACTAATCTATACCAAATAAATTAAGGATACTTACTATGATTAAAAAGTATGGTTAACTAATATATGCCTATCTATTAGGGCTTTTTGAGTACTTAAGAATTTAAAAATATTTCCATTATGTTTTGTTTCTATTTTATTATTTTTTAAAATCTATTTTATTTAAAGACATTATAATGCCTTATTAAATCAAAATATTTTCTCTACCTACGACTTTCATAAGGGGTTAAATCTATAAAAAAATTTATTATAAGGACATGAAGCTTTACGAACCACATTTTTGCTAATCTGTTTTTCAAAATAAAAAAAAATCTCCGCCCATGTCTGTTGAATGCATTCCTCATCCTCCGAGCGACAATCCGTGGCTCAATTTACACCAAAACGAGTCTTTTTACGTTTCTTTCTCTATCTTATTCAGCTCTAGATTTATAATGCACTCAGTCCCGGTTTTGCATATCTTTATTTTATTTTTATTTCCGACGAAAAGTGTTTTCAGCTACGACACTATTTGTTTGGAATTCACTGTACAATGAAATAAATTTTATAGCGGCGTTGGAGTTTATATTTGAGGAATCTTCTTATGAAATATGTATGCAAGTGTGAAAAATGAACCTAATTTAAAATTTAGTTATAATGAAGTCATTTTTATTTATATCCAGGCATATTTTATTGGACTAATCTAAGATGCGATAAGATTTGTTTAGCGCCTAAAGCAAATAAAAAATGTATTAACAATTATTCATATATAAAACAAACACTTTTTTTTATAGAATATTAGGCTTATTTGCCTCCCTACATTATCTGTTAACAAATTCAGAGGATAAATGACATTGATTGTCTCTGGTGTATACCGATTATTTAAACAATTTTCATAACACTTGTCCATTTTTTAGATTGTTGCGCGCAGTGCCAAGAAAGGCAAAGAAGTACCTTTTATTTGCCACTTCTCTGATTTCAATAGCAAGTATATATATATATATATATATATATATATATATATATATATATATATATATATATATATATATATATATATATATATATATATATATATATATATATATATGGCTAGTTCTCAAAAAAAATCGAAATTGATGTCCTTAATGATTTGTACAGGCGGGGATCGTCAGTTATATATAAATAATTTTTTTAATGAAACTACTTTACTAGGTGTATCAAATCACGAAACAAATCACCTTTTTATATGATTAATAAAAAACATACGTTCAAGAAAGTACCTCGAAAGTCATTCCCTCACTATGTCCCAACTGTTAAATTCAAATGGAATCTTAAACTTAAAACAAACAATTTCTTAGAAATTGTTTATTATATTATTTTTAACTTATATTTGATAGTATTGGCTGTAAGTACAAAAGTTTATAATTTTTAAAAAGTGAATGGAAGTATTATTAAATATATTTTAAAATTTGTCCTTAAAAAACTTGTCATTCCCTCACCGTTTTAAAACAGCGTGATTGTCGCAAAATTTGGAACTTTACCGAATCCCGTTTTTTTTCTTTTAGAAGTTAACAACCTGGTAGTTACCTCACACCCAAAATTGGAACGTTGGTAAAAAATGTCTTGTTAAAACAATGTTAGTAATGTATATTTTTTTAATATTACATTTTTAAGAATCATTCCCTCACGTCATTTTTTAAAAAGGTAACCACTTATTTATACAATATTTATAGCATATTTGTATATGTTTCCGGTAGTACTAGAGTACACTTTACGGCCATATAGAACTAAGGTTATGTTGCCGAGTTAATGACAATATTTCTTCGTTTCGTCATTCCCTCATCGTCATTCCCTCATAAATTTTTTTGATGAGGGAATGATCATTGGGTGAGGGAATAATGTATTTTCATAAATAACCTAACTTTAGATATGGAATCGCTAATCACATTCGGGGAAACTTTACGCTAGTGTCCATTAAAGAAACAATTTGATTTTCCAGCATGGCAGGGCGACTGCGGGACTTAAAAACTTTTATAGATTATTAATTAATTTATATTCACGCAATACATGTTTTATAGATTTATATACTGAATTCTGTTATTTTGCTTTATATATATATATATATATATATATATATATATATATATATATATATATATATATATATATATATATATATATATATATATATATATATATATATATATATATATATATATTTGTTTTTGATGACTATTTTCATTCTGATCTGAAGAGTTCTAGACTGATTTAATAATAATATGAAATATATTTGGAAAATTAAAAGAGAAAATTTCAAAGAAAAAAAATTCAAAATGATACTTTTGAATATAAACAATAACAATGCAAATCTTACTGTAGTTACGTTAAACGTTTAAACGTTGTTTATCCGTGCATCCTAAATTTCACGTAACTGCAGTTACATTTGCATTGTTAATGTATAGATAAAAAAGAAAAAAAAGATTTTTTTATGTATGTGGATGTAATTGCATATTTGTACGTAGTTTTTAGTTCCGACTAACTTTCCTTAATAACAATTTTCGATATTGTCAAAAATAAAGGTTATCTACTCCTGAACCAAATTCATATTTTTTGAGCAACCTCGTATACGACTGAAAAAAATTGATATCTGATGATTGCATTTAAGGTTTTGGAACATGTAGAACTTTTTATAAAGAATAACTTTTTTTCATAAAATTGATAATAAAAATTTTTCCATATGGTGCGAACTTACGTAGACACACTGTATATCGATAAATCAATATTTCTTGTTGGTTATAGTTAAATTGTTACATTAGTGATATATGTAAACAAAGTTTTCCAATAAAAAAAATAATTGAAGCATTTTAGAGTTTTTTTTATAGTAGAATCATATTGAACATCATTCCCTCACTAACCTGTCATTCCCTCATTTTAATATTTTATTTTTACTTTTAATACTCGGTTCAAACTGAAAAAAGTTGGGGACCATCATAATATTTTAATCAATTAAGACATTAACTACGACTTGTGCAAAAAAATCGATATTAAATGAAAAAAATTAAACGTCTGGAGTAACGCCAATTTCGATTTTTTTGAGAATTAGCCATATATATATATATATATATATATATATATATATATATATATATATATATATATATATATATATATATATATATATATATATATATATAGAAAGATCAACTAACAATGCATTTTTGTGCAAAAATTAATAAACCCTTATTACTTAATTTAGAAAAGCGATCAAAAAATAAGTTATTTTTTAATTAGCACATTCCTAAAAAAATGTAATTTAAAAAAGCACGCAAGAGCTATAGTAAAAATGACAAACAAAACAAATACCAGTTAATCCATGGCCAACTATTTAAGATTTACATTAAAGATTTTCATTGGTTTATTTTTGATGGATGATAAAGGTTTCGTTATTTGGTGCTAAAAGTACTAAAATTCCCAAACAAAAAATTTGAAGCATTATATACCAAGCACAAACCCTCCATGTAATACCCTGGAAAAATTTACCTTATTTGGGAGGTCAGCTACGTGCAAGGTGAGAAAATAAACAACTTTACCAAATTTAGCTAGCCTACGGTTCCAGAGAAATAGCGAAAATAGCAAAATGTGGTTTGGGTCCATTTTTCGGGGAGCTCTAGACATTTTAGGGTGCATTTTTCGATGCATGTTTATATATTTTTTTCATATTTTTGGGAATTACGATAGGTCTTTAAAATATTGCCCACTAATTTCGGGACACCCTGTATAATAAACGACTCGTGGTGATATAAATAACAAATTCGTAAAAGTTAAGACACCAAACTTAAAAGCCCTAATTTTAAAACTTTTTCAAATAAAACAAACACGGTAAACACTTCTATGCCTAGCAATTTAAAAAGTTTATCTTTTGTTCGGAAACTATAAAAACCTACACAATCCAATTTAAACGAACCGACCTCAAAATTCTGTCATTCCATTTAACATGGCCGCTCTGCCCGCCAGTTATTGCGTTTTTCATAACATGACGTACATTAAAACAGTTGCCTGTATCATCGTTTAATTGCAGGGGACCACAAAAATGTTTTATCGCTACATTGCAAAATTTCATTTTTTAGCGTTGGTTTTCGAATGTTGTTTTAGTCCTTTAAAGTTTTTCGTAAAATTTTAATAATTAAAAAATACTGTTGAAAAACTTAAAAGTCAAAAATATCTCGGTAATTCAAAGATCAAGTCATAAAAATTAAAAGTATGTCAAATAAATTAAAAATAGGGCAATTTTTTAAACCGATATATTTTTGTTAATAAAGAACGTTAATAAGTGGCGTAATAAAAATTCTAATAGCATTGCCAAAATAATTTATTAAACGACTGTGTGGAACTTGTGATTATACAATTTTTGGTTTTCTGTACTAATCACCAAACCAGTCGTCTTTTGTGTCTGTTAGATAAAATATTTTAAATTTTTATTTAGATTCCTTTTTATTTAAAATCACCTTTATTTTGCCAATATTATAGGATCTTTGTGTAAATTTATAATACAAGAAAATACCTCTTTGCTCTACTTCTATAAAAGAGAGTCTTAAATTATCTACAGTAAGATTAAGGCGTTACAATTTAGTACTGATATTTATTCTTGTTAGGGTAGGTTAATTTGTTACAATATAGTGATGTGACTATACTATGAAGAAGCACAACAAAACTAGACTTATTTTTAAATAAAAACGCCTTTTCTGCACTTAAAAAAACTTTAAGTGTAAGATTAATCCTGGGCACTACATAATTAGTTTAAAATTTGCAAATGATTTTTAAGTTACTAGGATAAAGAAACAGTATTTTTTATAATACGTTTTTAGAAAATGGTATTTTCTTTTACTGTTTAAAGAAAAAAAGTTTTTTCTCTTTGGGAAAGAAAATTATTTGTCTTCTTTCCGAGTAAGAAAAATATAAATTTATCATTGACACAATTAGTAAAACAATCACTTCAAAATTATGAAGATTTTAAAATTTAACCTTGGTCAGAGAAGTATCGAGTCTGTCGTCATTAAATATTGAATAACAGTATATTCTTTTTCGTGTTTTAAAGATTTTTTAATCCTATTTTAAGTAGTTTATTTTATTGACCAATTAATCTACTAAACACAAACTTGATGACGAAACCCTAGTAAAATAAAATATAAAGTTATTAAAATCAAGTTATCAGTCCAGTTACTTAAAAACCTTAATTCAAGTTCATTAAGATGCAAAAACAAAAACCTATGACATTAGAGCCGTCACAGTACTTTGGATTTTCTTTAAATAACACCCCTGAAAAGTTTTTTTAAGAAGAAAATGCAGGTTGTTCTGGCATTATTTCAAATTCAAATTGTAGTTAGTTTAAATAAGAAAAGGTAAATATATTTTGTAGAAACATATCGTTTAAAATAGGATAAAATAATGCAATTCAAGACACGCTTGTTATTAAATATAGAATATGTCAGTAAAACGTAAATAAAATATACTTTTATAAGTGGAATATGACGTAAACACAAACGCTCATCTCCGTTTTCTTGTTATTTCTAACAAAGAAGGTCAATATAAAAAACAAACAATAATGCAAGACGTGATATTTTGGCACTTCCCTTTCTAAAATGGTTTATTGTATTTTGCCTTTTTTAAGAAGAAAATAAAATAAAGGCTCCCCATTATTTTTTTCTTTTATCTTATTTATGGAAAATACATTATTTTTGTATGGAATTTAAATGTACTACAAAAAAATCACATTTGTTTATTAACAAACTTATACAATAGCCCTTGTTTTAAACTTTTAGACTGTACGTGTTTAAAATATTTATTTTTTAATACCAGAATACCCATACTGCAGAAAAGATTTCTGGGTGGTACTTATCCAAAAAGTGCGACTAGCTACAATCTGTAATCTCTTCAAAGGTATAGATGGTATAAAAGAAATATAAATTTAAAAATTTAGTAGCGTAAATAATGCATTTTAGTTAAAAGTTTTTAAGAACAACTCCGATTTTGATACTTTTTTTAAATAATTTTGTTTTCCCTATTATTTAAAATCAAAAACCTTTTGGAGGGGGCAAACAAATATTTATATTGTTTAAACAATATTTATGATATTTGAATGGAACATTTTTTTTAAATTGCTGTAATTTTTTAAATATTAATTTTTGGTAATTTTACACAAAATCTTTTTTGTAGATAATTAATTTTCCTACAAAAATAGCTTTATATTATTTTCTCGTATTTTTTATAGTTTCGAAGATATCGTGAACTTTGATTTCTAAGACCAGTCTACTACATTCATCTGAGTCCTAATACGCCGATAGGCACACAATTGTAACGTATTGTGTCGCGTTAAAGCGGTGGGGGAGGTTTTGACGCGATCGTCTGCTCGCAGTCCGCGACACGATCGAATACGACATAACATAAAAATGTGTCTTTAACTATACTAATTGTATGAAATCGATAGGCTTTTGACTCATCACGACACATTACAACATAGAAGTATGTTACTACCTTTTCAGAAAAGCAAAATACAACTGACAATACAACAAACTGAAAAAATCGCAGCATTGCGTGAAATGTGTAAAAACTGTTGTTTTATTTAAAAATAAACTTTAAAACACAGTGTTGCAATTTGTGTCATTGAATAAAAATAGGCGCGTAAAATAGGTATCTAGATTTTATCTAGTGGGCATAAAATACTATCAAACAAAACTTTTGGATTTGTTACTATCCTGAAAAATGGTTTCTTTTAGGTAATGTATTTTAATTTCAAAAAATTGGATGTCATCGCTTAACAACTTATAATAAAGAAAGATGGCCATCAGTGACTGCACTTGGAGTGATTTTGGGAAAATCCCAAAAAAGCGAAACAAAAATTTTTTTTAATTTGCCGCCTTTTTACCAGTTCAATGTTTTTATTTTTAAAAGCCTTGTTGAAATTCGATCAATTAATAGTTTTTACCTACGACCAGCAAGATAAGTGATTATTATGTAACTCAGTTTAGCATATTTGCGTTCCATAATGAGTCTTATTACCGCGCTAGTGCGGTAATAAACCATAGTGCGTTCATTACCGCACTAGTGCGGTAAATTATTACATAACGCATTTTAACAAAACCAGTAATTTTAGACAATTTTTTTTTATTTTTAGTAATTATTATTCTACACTACAATTTATATTTTAAAATTAGGTATAATTATAAATATTAAAAGTAAAATATATATCGGAGGCAACTTGAATCGTAAAACCTGTTTGGTTCATCATAGGTACAGGAACTATAGCAGATTGAAAGTTCCGCACCCAATTTTTTTAAACATTTTTTTGTTCTCCTTACAGGTATCAATATAACCTTTAGCCACGCTGTTGCTTCTCCATCCACCAAGGCGTTTGACAGTCAATAGGTCTGCTCCAGAATCTGCCAACAGGGATGTGGATGAACGACGGAAACAATGTCCGGTATATAATTCTGGGTGTGACAAATTTAAAAAGGCAGCTATAGCTTTTGGCATGCTGCCAAACTTATTGATACCAATGAGCTGCCGTATGCAAATGCCTTTTTTGTAACCTACAAAATATCTCGTGTGATGAGTGAGTGTTGCACCCAGCAATTTGTATTTTCGGATAATCTGAACTATGTCAACTCCTTGAAATCCTCCAGATGTCACGAAAAAATCTTTGGAAATTTTTGTTTTTGTGTTTGGAATTTCAATTTGGAAAACCTTCCCTTTATCTTTGACATTTTCGCATAATAATTGGGTCATTTCTTGTTTTTTTGCAAGTCTCAGCAATGCCAATAATTAGCCCAACCAACTAACCACAACTAACCACAACTTTAAACTCGTCTTTTTTTCAGATATTTTTTGAAAATATAAAAACTCTAGATTCTTACCTTAATAAGCAAAAAATTTCCATCATCGGCTGGGAAATTTCTCCTTTCGACAATGTCTTGCTTTTCTTCGGCTTATATCTTTTGCTTTTTCGTTTTAGGAGTTCTTGTACCTGTGCGAACTTGCTTATATCCAAATTTTTTTGTTGCGATAACTGCTCTGAACATTGAGTAAAAAGCCCATAGGCTGGAGCAACTGTATTTCGTCGACATCGTCTCGAAATAAGCCAGAAAAACTTTTTCTTGAAACATATTTGAACATCAATTAAAATTTTTTTTTACACTCGTTCGTATTTTTCTTTTAATTTTGACGACAACAGCGAAGAGACTGCCATTTGCGTCGCGTTTTCTATGTCGGAGGGAAGGGAATAATCAGACATTTACTTATTTCTTGTTAAAATCGCCACTGCAAAATTCTCGTGTCAAATATTTTTTTTATTTTGTTCAACATCACACAAACGACCTTGTCGACATAAATTAAATGACAAACTAGTTTGATTTTTTTGGACCCAAAACAACAAATTTAAAATTAAAAAAATCAAATTTTTACTAATATCTGCGATCGTAGATAAAATTTTGTATATTACTCGTGCGGTATCAGTTTAATACTCGTGTGATTACTTCAACCCGGTCTACGACCTCGTCGAGGCAATATTTAACACTCATTATTGTAATAAAGCTCATACCTTATTATATAAATAACTATTAAATGTTAATGCGTTTCATAGGGTTTAAAATGTACCGATGACGGTCTTAAAAATCTCTTATAGCAACGTTGCCGCTTCTTAATAAATTATAAAAAGAGAGCCACACACATACAAATATAATAAATATTTCATAATTTTTTATTGAGTAAAATAAATGGGTGTGTAACAGAAAGTAAACAACCAAAAAGCAACAGAAGCCCTTATTGCCGTATTGTGGCAACCTTATAATATCCGAACACAAGACAGGTATAAAACAAAATAAAATCTGCTGATACAGATTTAAAAACCGTCGGGCACCCTAGATATTTTAAAATCCCGTACAGATTTGAAAACAAATCAGAACATACTCGTAAATATAAAACTACCCACCTAAACTTTATATATAGCTCTGCGACATTTGTATAGCCAATATTGCCTCTAACATGTGCTACTTTACCTCTGCGCTAGGGAAATCACATTTGATTTATGGTTTTCCGATTTTAAATTTGCTTCTGTTCTAAGGGTGTATTTGGGAATTTCGAAAAGGTTTTTTTTTGACATAATATTATGATTTGCATAATGTACCAGTTACAGAACGGTTGGTTGTTTTTAATAACTTGTAGCTTTGTAAAGCTGTTCGGAGAATTGTGTTTAACTTTAAGATGGGAGTTTCCAACGAAAATGTTTCTACAAAAACTACCGACCGAAAGGTATTAATAAAAAAAAGGAACAAAACGTTTAGCAAGATAATTAAATCTAAGTCAGATCTTAAATTTTAATCAAAATATATTTTTTAAGATTTTATTATGAATTTTTTTTCTTTGGTTTTTAGGATTTTTATGCAATTACTTTAAGAGCGACGATTAGAAGGATCCTTATATAACTTTTTGCGGTGTTAACCGGGGTCTAAAGTGTTTACAAATGTGATGCGTTGTTAATAAGTGCTATTTTCTTATCAAGTAACAAACTTAAAAGTCGGTGAATGGTCCAGATGTTATTTTTAGCTAAATAACCGAATTAGAACAATGACCATCTTTCTTAATATGTCATTTATCACATACCGTCATAAATTCTGACAAAAATCTCTAATTTCTAAATTTTTATATCAAAATTAAAACATTTTAATTATAAATAACATTTTGTGTTCAGTTAAATTTTTTTGGATTAATTTTCTCCTGCAAATGGTGGTAGATTTGCCACCAAAACAAAGATAAGTACTTTGATATTTTGTTTTTTGTTTTTTTATTTTGTTTTAGGCAATCTACCAGCATTTACTGGTCAATAGTTTTGAGCACACTCAGGTTTATACTCTGAAAGCAGAACCGAAGAAGTCCCACTCTAGAATGTTTAATTATAGGAATTTTTGGCGAATACCTAATAACAGCCTCTTAATAAAGGAATCCGTCACAACAATATGGAATTAATTAATCTTTAATAATTGAAAAAATGGTATTTAGAGGCAATCTTATTATGGTCTAAAAGGCATAAAATACTAGTTAGTTAAAAAAAGGAAAATTATTTTATGTAGAATGAAGTCCATTAAAAAAGGTTTTGTTAATTAATAAAGACTATAAAAATAAACATCGAACTTAAATTTAAAATAAATAACAACTCCAGCATTTTCACATGTGAAGCCATAGCAATTTGCAAAGCTTTTAAATTTATAGTGGACTCTAGTTATCATCACTTTGTCATATTGTCCGACTCTATGTCCGTGCTTAAAGCCTTAAAGAAGAATAAACCCTGGAACTATAAAGACAACCCAATAATATGGAAATGAGGAAATTGTTGCGCAGAATAACACTGCGTAACAAAGAAGTCTATTTCATATGGGTTAAAGCACACACAGGACTAAAGTATAATGAGCTAGTAGACTTAATAGCAAAGGACAGTATTATTAATGGTACAGCAGCTAATTACACTCTTAGTTTAAATGACGGATATAATAATGCAAAAACAAATATTCGCAATAAATGGAATATAAGATGGAAGGAATGTTGCAAAAACAAACCCACAAGATATACTTAGCTCGTAACTGAAATTCCACTTAATTACTGGCATAAAAATCTAACTGTCCCTAGAAAGTATATAACAATAATTATACGCATGAAACTTGGACATGCTTGTTATCCTGTCCATCTGTATAAAATCAAAATATTACCTTCAGATCAATGCGATACTTGTTATGTTAAATGTGATCTAGATCATATATTCTTTTATTGTAATAAATATGTAGCCGAGACAAACAACCTATATAATGTTTTAATCAAAGAGTGTGCAGCTGTTAGGCCTTTTAACATCCTTAATCTTTTAGCCCTAGATAGTACAAAGGTGTATAATGCTTTGATTTCTTTTTTGAACAGAATACACGTAAAATTATAAATTACTTTTATGTATATTTGATACTTTTTGTTAGTTGGCAGTAGGATAGTCTTACCCATTTCTTATTCTTATGTTTCTTCCTTTTTAAGTGGTCTTCTTTGTGTGTTTAAAATAAATAGTCGCCCTGATCGACCCCAGTGGCGTAAAGTGTGTGTCCCTGTCATATATGTGATTGGTTTAGCTTTTATTCACCCTCTATTTTAAGTATGATAAGTAATTGAAAAAAAATAAAATACAGGACTTTTTTTTAACAATCAAAAATTTATATAAATAATTTAAATAAATAAAATACAAGGCTTCTTTTTTTATAAGAGTAACACTTTGTGACTGGTTGAATGGCTGATCAGCCTAGTGCCAAAAAAAAATATTATAAAGGTAAAATGTTTTGGGTAACAAACTTCTTTGTTTATAAACTGTTTTGATTTTTGAAAAATAGTGATGAGCAACGTCATACTATTTCAAATAAATTTATCTCAATTTATTTTAATAAAAAAATGTTAAAGAAAAATATCTGACAAAGGAATCTCAAGATATGGATAGCGATCGCCCGTAACTAAACACCCGGTATAAAACAAACAAGCTACATTAATCTATTTTTCTATTTAAGCATATATTCTGTAGCAACTAAATTGTTTTGAATTAAAGTTTTGAACATAACATATTCGAACTCAATTTTCAACTCTTTAAAGCTTCAGGCTCCAAGTGTCTTTTAAAATAAAACATTTTAAATGTCTGAACTCGATAACAAGTCTCTTGTTCTATTTTCGTCGAAAGCGTTCTGTGCATATATTTAATTTTAATGTTTTATACACATTAATTGACACTTTATATATGAATTTAAATAGGTAATATTTCCTTCTTGGCAATATTAAATTTGAATTTATTTAAACAAAATTAACGCCTGGAAAAAATACATTTATTTTATACCGTACCTTAATATACTACATTACGTTGTCAGTTTGAGTCTGGGAAATGATACATTACATCACTAGGCCGGTAAAGTAACTTTACCGGACTGAAACTGAAATTTAGTATTTTTACTGTAAGCAACCAATTTAAAGATAACTAGATCAACAACTTATATTATTGTAGCTACGTTAACCTTAATTACCTTTTTTTGACAATTCTGACACCCTCATATTATCCGAATATTCACACTTCAATTTACTTATCAAGAAAAGTTAAAACATATTAAATAAAACGTTGTACGATACACGGCCGTGAAATGTCATTAAAGTACTCGTCTAGAAATTTCGGACTCGGCTCCTCCGTCGTCTTGTCCGTAAACATCTAGACTTGTACTTTAATAGACCATTTCCCGATATCCATCGATATAAACTTATATCGATATTATTGCTTTAATATGCCTACCAGCTCATACCCTTAATTACCTCTTCTGGTCCAATTACCATTTAATAGAGATCATACCAAAAATACTTATCTACAATAAGTGCCAAGTTCCTATCCTCAGCCTCTTAAAGTACTAAGATCTTAAATTAGACCAAGTTCTTTTTTGACTTGACTGTTTTAATTAATAATCTTTTTTTATTAAAATAGACAGTTTTTTTTATTAAAACAGACAGATCAGTATAAAACTGACCAGGTCAAAAAAGAGCTTGGTCTAATTTGAGATCTAAGTTCTTTAAGAGGCCGAGGATAGGAATTTGATTCTTATTTTACATAAGTGTTTTCAGTATGATCTCTTTTTTTCTGAGTTTAATGAAAGGAATAAAATCGCTCCTGCATTTTAAATTCAAAGAAAATTGTGACCTTAGAAACTGATTGCAAATTTTAAAAATACCCCCCAAATATACTACATTACCACCCAGTTTCAGGGCGTTCCGAGTAAAAATATGCAGATTTCGTTTTTTTTTTTTTACTTTTGTCCTACATAACAAGCCACTTACATATCAAATTTTAAGCTTTTACTTTTTCCGGATACCCCATTATTTTGACGAGTCAATAAGTGAGTCAGTAAGTCATGTAGAAGTAAAATGGGCGATTTTCAAAATTGAATATCTCAGAAACCACTTGACATAAAAACTTGCTTAATTTTTTTACAGGTAATAAGAATACCTATGTGAATTGACATAACAAATCTCATACTTTTATGTAAAATGATAACAAAGTTATGATAGGTAGAAAAGGCACTGAAACCTTTCAAGTAATATACACACATTCGTGTGTCAGGCACGAGCTTGGCCCGGCGCACTACCGTGCGCTTGGATCATTAGTTTTATTGTGTTGAAAACGACAAAACATCCAACAAAAAAGCAGTAGTTTACAACAAACTAAATTTTAAATAAAATACGCTTTTTTATTGTGTTTAACGATAATGCAATATCAGTTTTAAAAGTTTATTTTATAAAATTTAAATCAAACAACCATTGCTATGTATACCTTTGTGTATTATTATAGCTAAACAACCAGTTTCAGAAGGCGGTCTTTACAGGTTTATTTAATATTTATTAGAATAGTGTGGGTTTTAAAGTTTGTAGTACCGGGTGTCCAAATAAGAAAAGATAAATAAAGTGGTATTTAAAGCCGATTTTAATAAGCTTAGGCTAGTTGACAAGAGCTTTTCTTGGGCTATAAATATTATAATATTTGAAGTTCTGTTAGTTTCACATGTCGCCCCTAGAGGGCTTTTTTCGATATTACGACGGAAATGGTTAATTTTCTCAAAAAATGCATTGGTATTTATTTTCATGAAAAAGTTGCTAAATAATGCCTAAACAAGCTCTCGAATGTCGTATCTCAATATCTTGTTCCTTACCAAAAATTTAGGCCAAAGAAAATTTTATACGTCAATATCTGAAAAACTATAAAACCTACAGGAAATTTTATAAAACAATAATAATGTATTTTTATATACAACCGTGCGGTAACTAAGGTTACAAACACTATTTTAAGTGTGTTAAGTGTCACTTTAACGCACTAGTGTGGTAACTGTTACTTTACCGCACTAGTGCGGTAAGATCATTTGTACTAAAGGACTTTTTAAAAATCGTTTATTTAAATATCGTTTAACAATTATTACTCTTTACGTAAATTACCTATCATACTGATAATATACCTAAAAATTAAACGTAATAGTCGAGATGCTCACATTTCCTATATTTACGACTGCCGATTAAAATGGCTTTTTTTTGCGGTGGTGTCATTTTGACAATGGCTCACACCGATTAAGTAACTGGTAGTTTAATCAATTGCTAGTGTAAAATTGCGATAAACGTCAAAGAAAAATTATCACCACAAAAAAACCTGACGGTTGTAGATAAAATACTATACATAACTCGAGTGGTAAATGGTTTTAGCGCACTTAAGTAAATGCAAAACTCGCCTTTGGCTCGTTTTGCTAACTTCACTTTGCGTGCGCTAAAATCTAATTACCACACTTGTTATGTAATATACTATTACAAAACCTTTAATTTAGGTTGTATAGTCTTTTCGCCCAAATGCAATACTTTACGAGTTATAATAAAAAAATCGAATTCCAGGGGTTTACCTTAAAAACCTTGAAATGCTTTAAATCCTGACTTGATGGGGTCAAACTGACCCTAGATTCGGATTCAGCGAACCCAAAAACATAAAGATACCATGAGAATTTCGGACATTTGTGTTGTTTTTTGTGGGGCATAAGTATACACTGTTCAAATTTGGTTGCGATTCATTTTTTAGATTTGACCTTGAAATGCTCTTGATCCTGACTTGATGGAGTCAAACTGACCCCAGATTCGGATTCAACGACCTTAAAAACATAAAGAAATCATGGTCAAGTCTTTCGGACCTTCAACTTTTTCTTGTGGGGCTGTGTAATTAATCGTGAACAATGCGTTATGCTAAAAATAGCAGTCTGTTATAGAACTAACCACAACTAACCACAACAACCAAGACAGAATATGGTTAATTGTTGTCGTAAAAGTCAAATTATTTTAATTTAAGGACCTATTATACTATGTCTCGAAAAAAATTTAATATAAACTTTCGATGATTTATACACAAGGTATTTAATATTTATTGTACATTTTTAAAAGCTTTAAAAAGCATACAATACATTTCAAGAACCAGGATAAAACATGGTTAATTGTTCGGGTAAAAGCCAAATTGTTTTGATTTAAAAGCCTGTTATAGATCAGTAAAGCATATTCCAGAAAAAGTTAAATATAGACTTATAATATCCTATAAAAAAGTTATTTAAAATTTACTGCAGATTGTAAAGCTTTAAAAAAGTGTACAATAAATTTTAAAATCTAAAATAAAACATGATTAATCGTTTTAGTTAAAATTAAATTGTTTTAGTTTATTACCTCATCATAGATCGGTATAACTCAGAAAAAGTTGAATATAGACTCATAAATAACCAACCAAATATATTATTTTTAGGAATACATTTTTATATGCAAATAGTCTCAATATTTCCAAATTTTGTATAATATTACAAAAGAGACACCAGGGAATCGTTATTTATTTAGATAATTAAAAATGATGTTTTAAAAAACCATTTTACGTATTTTTGGTATTTATATGATGTGATATTTTTATGACAGTAAATAAAAATTGAAAATATGCACTTTATTCTAAACGGATATGTTTGTAAAATTAAATAGCTTTATGGAAAATTGTATCCATTTTTGTCACAAATTGCATTTACTTTTCGTAATTTGTCATACTAGTATACACATTTATTATTAGAGTTAGAAAAATGGTTTTTCACATAAAACTTTCTTTAAAGCCCTGTGGGCAAAAAATAAAAAAAAATAATTAGGAAAATTGACCATAAAATTTGATGAAAGGGATAGAACGCTTACATCACATCTTGTGGTGTGTGGGTGTTCTTGAAAGACTACGAATGATCCTAAAAAGAGTTCAGGTATTTCTGAAAAGAATATGGGTGTTTTTAAACAAAAGTGTATGTTTCTAGCACAACAAAAGTGTTCTTAAAAAAACGATTGCTTAAGAAGAAACACAAATAATCCCAAAAAGAATATTTGTGTTCTTAAAAAGAACACGAGTGCCTGGCGATAATTTGACTGTTATTAATTTAAAACATAAGCTTTAAAAAGTACGATAAAGATTTAAAAAAAAGATGTAAAGTCGTAATTTGAGAAAAAAGGTTTTATTGACCAACTTCTATAGAAAAAGGTCTAGCCCAAGTAAACTTGCCTAAAATAAACAGCATAAAATTTAACCTGCTATTAAGATGACAAGAGCCTAAGAACTGGTAAGTGGTAACCGATAAACTACGTGACTAACTTTAGGTTGACTAACTAAGGCCAGTTTTAAATTCTTTCTCTTTGTTGACATGCCCTTATACCTTCTAAAATAGCTACAAACGACATGCCTTTACACCTTCTAAAGTAGCTACAAACATGAAAAGCAATTTTAATTGCAAAAGTCCTGGATGTTTATATATACGTTACAATAGAAATATTGTATTAACAAAATTAAATATTTAAATTTACTTCTATTTATGTCATACTTTATTAAAGTCGCTCGGTATAAACCCATTTTTTAAAAGTTTTGTTTTCCCATCACATTAATAAGTTAGATATACGTTTACCTGTGCATGTTTCGATTTCATCAAACAATGTGCATTGCCATTAAGACCCGATTGGGTGTAAACGTTTCAATAAATCAGGTAATTACCGAAAGCAAAACAGATTGACTTGTTCAATCGATTGCTTAATGACCGAAACAATAGTTACGGAAGGGTTTATTTATTCTTGTATACTTTTTTTTATAAGTAATAAACCTAAACTGGACATCTGATTTGATTTACTTTTCTTTTATTTTAAAACGAACCACCCTAAATATCTCACTAAAAAAACACATCATCACATCATATATATATATATATATATATATATATATATATATATATATATATATATATATATATATATATATATATATATATATATCATTTTCAATTTAATATTTAGAATAAAGTTCATTAAGTTATTAATATATATATATATATATATATATAATATATATATATATATATATATATATATATATATCCTATATAAAATATTACTTTCTAATATTATGTCATTATACTTATATATAAACCACTGCTTCCATTTCTCTTCTGAGATGGAAGCACATTTATCCAAGGCAGCTAAAATCTCGTCATCTGAAAAAAACTTGTGTCCTTTCAATTGATTTTTCACATATGGGAAGAGTGCAAAATCGCAAGGCGCTAGATCGAGACTGTAAGGAGGACGATTCAGCAGTGTGATACCCAAAGATTTCAGAAAATCTATGATTTGCTGGGCGCGATGAGCAGGCGCATTATCATGATGCAACAGACACTTGCGTAGTTGACATTTTGGTCGCAATTCTTGAAGCTTGTTAAAAAGTGGAAGCAAACACGATTTAATATACTAATTTGCAGGTACAGTACGTTGGGTATTTAAAGGTATTCTTGTGATTATGCCGCGACGGCAAAAAAAAAAACAACAATCATTTTTTTCTTAACAGAACGTGACTGCTTAGGCATAATCGGATAGTCTTCGTCTTTAAACACCCACACGCGACTTTGTGATTTTGTAGGTACATCATAATAATAAAACCAAGTTTCATCTCCTGTGACAATTGAAAACACCTGAGAAGATCGTCCGGATTTAGACTTACTGAGCATCTTTTTGAACCAATCCACACGGCACTCCCTTTCTTTATCAGTTAATTTGTGTGGTACAAAAAGTGTACAAACTTTGTATACTTGCAGTTGTGCATTTAAAATTTTATTAACGACCCATGCAGAAATGCCAAGAGTTTCCTGAATCTGTTTATATGTGATTCGTCGGTCTTCACAAAATAATTTTTTAACAGTGGCTTCCAATTTAAAATGCAGAAATATAAAATATATATATATATATATATATATATATATATATATATATATATATATATATATATATATTATATATATATTATATATATATATATATATATATATATATATATATATATATTTTAATATGTATATAATTATTTAAATACTATAATAGTGATTTATAGACATAAAATATCTTTTAATTCCATACTGTTTAGCTATCCGTCTGATATTTCGAATGTTTATTTAACATATGGAATCGTAATGAGAGCGAGAGAATATCTTGTTTAGATGGTCGTACTATTGGTTCCTCATTATAATTTGCAAAAACCAGATTTTCAGTTAAACTATTTTAAAGCAGATCCATCTTGATGTTGCCTAATTTAGCATCAGAAGTTGCTGGGTCATCGCATATTGTTCTTGCTCGTTTACATAATTTTTTAATTATACCAAGTTTAGTTACTTCAAATGGGTATGATTGGTTGCCCCGTGAGGTTGGTTTCCTATATACAAATGTGGTAATTGATCTCACCTACTAGGACACCGTCTAAAGACTCATTTCTCCCTTTTTCGATGGTGAATTTAATGACGTTATTTATTGAATTGAGCTCATTGAGAATAAAATTATCGTCATCACATCGAAAACAGATTTTGGGTTTGACCATCGCGGTGTTGATAGCATTACTTTTAAACCACTCCATGTAGATGTTCGAGTATGAATCCCATTGGTATAGGTCATCGTCCTGGGCCTATAACTTATCTTTAACCTAAAAGTAAAAAATATGCACACGTCACCTCAAAAGCTTCATCACACTTTTTAGGGGTAACAAATTTCTTTCTAAGAATGTCGCGTTATTTCTTAATCTATCCTTGATAATTTTTACCAATTCTGGCACGTTAGTATACAGGGTTTCAACGTCAAAGCTCACAAACTTGTCTGTTGGACCTTATTCTGTGTTTTTAAGAATCTTTACAAAGTGTTGATAGTTTTTTACGAAAGAGGATGTTTTACCAACTAATGGTTGGACAACTGGAAGGAGAAATCTTGCTAAATTGCTGGTTGCTAAATCTTTTGAACTTGTGTGAGTGAACAACATCACGCTTGACCGATCCCAACACTGTCACGGGTGAATGCTTTACCATACTAAATAAAGTCATTAGCCTTAGAAATTTAATTAGTTTACACTTGATTATGGACAGAGATAGAACTGTTCGAAACGTTTTGTTAATAATTAAAATAAAGACAATGGAGTTCAAAGTTTTTTAAGTGTTAGTATTAAATCATTGTCTACCACATTTAAACAGACATTTTTGGAGAATACGTCACGCATGCAAAAATAGCGTAAGTCGTATAAATTGAAAATGAATAACGTCTGATCCTTTCCTCTGGCATTTTTATTTCGAATTAATATCTCTGACAGAGACGTCGTCCTTATAGCGCCGCAAATTCTACATTATATTTTAAGGGCTTTAGAACAATCCTATTCGAAACGACTTGACACTGAATTCGAATTTGCTCTTTCGCTGCGAAACGAAATAAGAATACAAACGTATCTTTCCAAAGGTTTGACACAATATGTATATATTCTTGAAATTTTTGTAAACCCAAAGGATATTAGAAAACGTAAAAATGGAGATATATTCAATATTTGAGCAAGATACTAAAACTGATAAATGTTTTTGTAATAAGAATATCAATTAAACTAAAAATAGGTGTTCGGCGAAAGGAAAAAAAAGAAAATTTTTTGCTATGTAAAAAAAGAATGGCTGAAGCTAAACGCAAATTTAAGGAAAAAGCTCGTTTACATTGGCAAAAATATTGTAACGCATTAAATAAAAACACACCAATAGGAGACATTTGGAAAAAAATTAAAACCCTAAAAAATGCAAAAAATAAAATTTCTTATGTAACCAAAGACCTCGCCGAAAAAATACAGGAAAATCTGGCACCGGCTTCTGCAGAAATCGATCCAGTAAACGCTTTAATTGATTATGTTCATACTCCATCTGACAGGTTTTTGGAAAGTAACTTTAAATTATCTGAATTAGATAGGGCAATAAAAAATAGAGAAAATACATCTCCAGGCTCTGACAATATTTGCTATCCTATGTTACAGCATTTGGGATATTTCGCAAAACAATACTTATTAGACATATTCAATGACATGTGGATTTTGGGATATGTACCGGATCAATTAAAAAATAGTTTGATTATTCTTATATCGAAACATAATAAGGATTCGTCACTTCCTGAAGATTATAGACCTATAAGCCTAATGTCATGTATTACCAAAACGTATGAAAGGCTTATCAAGCACAGGCTAGAATTCTGGCTCTATCACAATAAACTGCTGCCGCCAAAACAATACGGCTTTACCCCTGGGATAGGAACAACAGAAGCAATTACTAACTTAACAACAAATATACAACTGGCTCTTACAGAAAATAAGTGTGTTGGTGTTTTATTTGTAGATATCGAAAAGGCTTATGAAAATGTAAACTTAAATATTTTAGCAGAAAAAATGTTTTCCTTAAGGAATTCCATTGTCGATCATTAAAGCGATCCTAGCTTTATATAGTAATAGAAGAGTTTCAATTCGATTAAAAAATAATACACAACTTGCTCCCAGATATACGCCCCGAGGTATTTGTCAGGGATCAGTTTTATCACCTTTATTGTTTAACTTATACTCTCATGATTTACATCGTATATGGGACAACCAGATATCTTGTATTCAATATGCCGATGATATTGCTGTATACTCCATAGAAGACAATAAAGAAAAATCTGTCGTAAAATTAAACCATATTACATATTGCTTAAAAGAATGGTGTTTCAATAACGCATTTACTATCTCTAATCCTGTCTCGAATTGCTTTAAATACTTAGGAATTTACCTACACTCTAAGCTTTTATGGAGAGAACAAATAAAGTATATTATTAACAAATGTGAAAAAGGTATCAATATCTTAAAACAAGTCTGCTCGTTTCACTGGGGGGCAAATCAAGAAATAGCTTTGCTTTTTTATAGAGCTTTTATAAGATCTATCATAGACAACGGTAGCATTCTTTATGGTTCTGCTAGCAACTGTCATCTCGTGAAGCTTGATAGGCTACAATATAAGGCATTAAGAATTTGCTTGGGAGTTATGAAATCCTCGCCCACTATGGCAATTATGGTTGAGAGTCTTGAACCACCTTTATGGTGTAGAAGATAATATCTCGCCTCCAAGTTCATGCTTAAGCTGCTGTATGCCAAACAAACCCCACTAATAAAAAAGCTTTACCAAATTTTCATACAAAATATGACAAATCCGTATTGGACACGAAAGAACTCTCCACCACTCGCTGTTGCGTACGGTGAAATACAGCAATACAATATTTTAGATACTCTGACTCAAGACCACTCAACAATAATATATGATAATAGTTACGGAGCTATGCTGTTGTGTCCAAATGTAAATATTCCCAATTCCCTGCTGAAAACATATCAACAAATCTACAATTTAATGAATACTTATCCAAGTACCCCAAGAACAGTCTGGTTATTTACACAGACGGCTCTAAAGCAAAGTAATAAGCTTAGCGGAGCATTCTATTGTTCACAATTAAAACATAACTACTGTTTCAATTTAAACAGTAATCTCAGTATTTTTACTACAGAAGCAGGAGAAATTTGCCATGCCCTGCAATGGGCCATAAAACAAAACTACCAAAATATAATAATATGTACTGACTCTCAATCAGTCTTAAACCTTTAAAATTTTTCAATGGATCAAAGTATTTACCCACACTGTCTTATCATTAAAATATTTAATATTATTTACCAATCGCCCATAATATTTTTTATTTTTTGTGGACAAAGTCGCATTTCGGTATAACCGGGAACGAAGCCGTTGATAAATTAGCAAAAACATCAAGCTCAAATGAATATGATAATACAATAATCAAACAGGATTTCTTACCACTAATAAAATAAAATATTAAAAACAAGTGGAATTAAGAGTGGCAAAAGTATGGATCGGAAACAAATACCTTTTATTATAAAATCCATTCTACAATTCCATCCACCCACTGGCATCACCGTAATAACATACCTCGAAGAATTACGAATGTGATAAGCCGTTTAAAGCTTAATCACCGCTGCTTTCCTAGCCACTTGCACAACATAGGACTAAAAGAAACACCTTTATGTGTGTGTAATGAATATGGCGACTTAAATCATATTTTTTATAACTGTGAAATAAACAAAAATCACACCAATAACCTAATACATTTTCTCATACAAAAACAATTTTCTTGCCATTATGGCTACCTGAAATTCTCCAAAGTAGTGACCCCGAAATATTCTTGTATTTATGTAAATATCTAAAATCTGTAAATGCAAACGTTTAATATGATTACCCTAACCTTTGTGCTTTACCCAATTGTACTATCCTTTTTACCTGTGGTCTACCAAGTAATGTGCTTATCTGTAAAGTCGCCCTGATCGACCCCTGGGCGTGAAGTGTGTGACCCTGTCAATATATGTATCCTATTGTCAGTATTAAAGTATTTCCGTGGCTAAAGCACTCGTTTGCAAGGCCAAAAAAAACATTCACATAAAAAATGTTTCTTTAATACATAAAAAAAATCTTGCATGAATGGTTTTTGATCTTTGCGAATAGATATGGCATGTCCAAGAGGTAAAGGCTTGCAGATAAATTATTAAAATATATAATAAGTATTTTTTGGTTTGTGTAATATCATATGTAGTTATTATTAATTAAAACTACAAGAATATGTTAAAAGTTTAATTATGCACTACAAAACAGTTTAAAATAATTTTGCCAAACTTTAAAAAATTTTGATAATATAAATAAAAAAAATATAATATTGTAGTTTACTGGAACCATACACTTCAAATAAACAAGTTTTTCTTGATATAGGTTAAGAAATTTAATACATCACAAATACTTGACCCGATCTCACCATAACAATAAAGTTAATAAAGGTGTTGCAATATACAGGGTTCCCCATAATAGAACACCCATTTTAATTGCTCAGTAAAATTGTTAAAACTTAATAAAACTAAAATCTGATTACACTTAATTACAATTTACTCTTTGGGATTTACTATGACATACAACTTATTCAAACTTTTAAAAATTACGTGTTTTAAGTAAAAGCCATGGCTCCAAAACCAAGGACGGTGTTGGAGCTGGAATATATGGACAGAGGCCGAGGGCAGAGTTTTCTTTTAGCCTGGGCACTCTCGCAACCATATTTCAAGCGGAGGCATTTGCTATTGAGATGTGTGCTATATCGCTGGTTGATCGGCACTGCACATGTAAGAAAACTAAAATATTTTCCGATAGTCAAGCAGCTCTTAAGGCTCTTGAATCCAGCCGGTGCAATTCGAAAACCGTCTGGAATTGCAAGGATGCGCTGACCAAACTGGGTCAAAACAATAAGGTTACAATACGGTGAATACCTGGACACACCTGCCTAGAGAGTAATGAATTCGCAGACCTCCTTGCCAAAAGTGGGGCGGAGACAAAATTCACAGGGCCGGAACCGGTTATCGGTATATCCATGGAACGGCCAAGCAGTTCATATCAGCTTGGACACAAAGAGAAAATCTTCGGTACTGGCATGGACTTCCAGGTCTCAGACACTCGAAGGTCTTCATATGCCCACCGAACCAACAATGTACTGTCAAACTACTGGAGCAATCAAGGGTACACCTTAAAACTCTAGTGGAACTGTACACGGGACACTGCAGATTAAAATACCACATGCACAAGATCGGCCTAGCGGAAGACGCCGAATGCCGCATGTGCATGGAGGGGGATGAATCGGCAGAACACATACTGTGTTCGTGTCCAGCAATGACACGACTAAGATTCGCAATCCTCGGCAATGACACCTTGTTGCTAGGGGTGGTGAAAGATCTCTTCCCCCACAGGATCATCAGATTTATTAAAAGTCTGGACCTGATGGGAGAAATATAAAAAGGTGTGAGCCACAATAGACCGATCGGTCGCGGTGGAAAGGTATTATACCCTTACTTTAAACCTACCTACTAAACCTAAGTGCCATTAACTTCAATGCACTTTTCAAGATTTGACAGGAAATGAGTCATGACACGATGAAGGAAAATCTGATCTATTTATCGGACCCCTTCAGGAATTCGGACTTTAAGATTTTGGATGTTTTCTGGACGAGTTGCAAAAACCTTTGACTTAAAATAGCCCCACAGAAAAAAGTCCGGTGCAGTTAAGTCCGGGGACCTTAAAAGCCAATTTAAAACCCCAAATAGTGAAATGAGTCGGCAATTAAACACTTCTCGCAGAACTCTTTTAGAGTTTTTAGCGGTATGTACCTGCTTCATTTTCTCCTATTAAGTTACTCTTTATGTTTTTACGCAAAAAAACTCGTAGTTGAACTATATAATTCATGAAAATTAAAACTAAACATTAAATTATGTATTTAAACCTATTGACGCTTTATTAGAAAAATAACTTTTTACGAAAATCAATTTTTCCTAGTTTTGTGACAAGTGCCTACTCGATTAAAAATATGTTGATTCAAATCCCAGAGGCCATAAAATATAATAAGATAAAAAAACGTACTGACAAAATAGGTAGTCTGTTATGAAGAACCCTGTATAAGGATCTACCACTAAAGTCAATAATTTATTAAAATAAAGTGTATCCGTAACAATAGAACCATAACTGCAACCAGAACCATACACTATCATATACTATCTTATATTTATTCAAAATAAAAGAAGTTTAACTAATATAAGAAAAGCAATTTAATACGAAATTATCACGAATACTTGACCCAAACCCGCCATAAAAAAAGTTAATAGAGGCTATTGAAATAATTAAGTCTTTGGCCAGTATTAATTAAACCCGAGTCTAGACCTGCTGAAAATCAATTTTCAAAAAAACTCACGCAAAAAATGAATTCGAACTTTTGTCATCTACTAGCGTGCATTTTAACCATTAATATCCGTCAAAGGTTTTGTTACAAAAGTCGATAATTTATGAAGATACAGGGTGTATCCGTAATAATTTTTTCCTGTATGGAGAATTGCTGTGGTTTGTTTAATTAAATAAAAGTAAAAATATTAGAAGGTATAAAACTGTGTCATATACGTCACTAAACAAAAATTATTTAAAGGAACATTAAATACAAGCTTAAACCATCAAAATATTACTGCCAAGGTTGCCTCAAGTACTGAAATTTTAGTACTGAATTTTTATTTTTTTAGGCGTTTGCGGTTTTTATTTATGTGCGCTATAAAATAATATATTTATATATCTTTTTTTAAGTTCAATTTTATTCAGATTATAATTGTTAACACATCTAGTTATTTACTTAAGTAAATTCAAAATAAATGAATAAATTGGGCCTAATTTTTTTATTCTGTCTTGTCATTTATTGCATTTTTTTGTTTTTAATATAAGGCATTTTTATAAATTCCCATTTTTTGTTATGAAATTTGTTTTTTTAAATTTCAGTGTTTTAGGAGATAAACTTGTCCAATGTTTGGCTCTAGTGTTTTGTTAATGATGTTACAATTTTTTCTTGTCATATTTATGGCCATTTAGTTGGTTTTGAAGATATTAAGTTGTTTCGCCTTTGTATAAGCTTGGACAGTCATTTTAAGGTATTTGGTAGACTGTAAGGGTTTTTTTAAAATTAATTTATTGGGTTTTATTTTTTAAAAAGCTAAATTGTTCTTGCAAAGGTTATGACTTTTTTGGTTAATATTGAGCATTATCATTTAATTTTTGTATTCGAGGATTAAATAATAAGGTTATTAACTTTTTGGGGTAACTATGTTTAATTAGTATGCCCTTTGCTTTTTTACACCTCTTTTTCTGTTTGTCTGGTCACTAAGTTTTAAGTCTGTTCGTGCGTGGTAGCCCAAATAGTTTTAAAAATTAGAGAATACTGTTATCGCTAATCTTGATATCCCACTACCATTTTTCTTACGATAAGTTGACTGACTGTATTACTGCAGTTCCCAATGTAAATGTGGGTATGTTCCTAATTCGTTTTAAATTCGTTTTATGTACAACTAAAATTTACCAAAGACGGAAAAAAAATTCAAAATAAACTTTTAAATATGACACTACAACAATAAAACAATTGCATACAAACAGAATGGTATCAAAAAAGACTTGGTCTGCACATTTTCTAAATTACTATTCTCAACATCCAATGTCTCATTAAAAATTTCTTTGGTCTGGTAGACAGAGCACTACAACTTAGAGACCCGACATACAAAAATACAGCCGGAAAAAAAGAATATACTTATTGAAAATATTATTTCCAAAAAGTTAATTAAATTCATTATTTAATTCTCAAATGCAACACTTAAAATGAAATGTTTAACGCCACCTAAATAAAGACGCAACCACCTTTTTATCTATACCATATATACAAGGTTAATCAAAAAATCTAGAAACATATTTTAGACAACAAAATATTTCTGTATGTCATATAAGTCATAACCTTTTGCAAAGACAGTTTAGCTCTCTAATAAGTAAAACTCTAAAAAATAGAAAAACCATACAATCTACCAAATATCTTATAATGACTATCCTGGCGTATACATAGGCCAAAAACTTAATAACTTTAAACCATAAATTACCATAAATATAACAAAAAAAAAGGAACTACATTAATAAAACACGAAAGCCAAACAATAGACAATTTTAACTTTTAAGACACTAAAATTTTAAAAAACTAAATTTTATTACCAAAAAAAATTTATAAAAATAATTTACATTAAACAAAATACAAATGCAATAAACAATACAACCGATATAAGAATTTAAACAAAATTTATTATAAAGCCATTAACTAAATAACAGAGATGTGTTGATAATTATAATTGGGGTAAAATTAAATTTAAAAATATAATTATATTATTTTATACCCACATAAATTAAACTACAAACATTAAAAAAAAGTGCCTCAACATTTTAATACAAAAATTGTGTTGTTACAGACATTAAGAAAGGCCAAACAAACCAAAATGTTTGTCAATAAAGGAAAGATGAAATAAAAACACTTTTTATTTCGTGGAAAAAAGAACCACTATTCCTAAGAAATTTTTAATATATATATATATATATATATATATATATATATATATATATATATATATATATATATATATATATATATATATATATATATATATATATATATATATATATATATATATATATATATATATATATATATATATGTAAATGGTTGGACGCATTGTGTATTATAATGTCTGTGTAACTATGTAACTAGGTATATAAAAAAAAGAAAAAACAATGTTTTTAATTTTGGGTTGTTAAAATAAAGTTCAAAATATTAATTTCTTCCTATTTTATTGCAGTTTTTCAGCAAATGTGGCGTTTTGTGTAACTCAATACAGGGTAAGTTTGCTCATTATCTTTAAACAATTATGAGAAAAGCAATGTATGTATGAACATCCTATATAAATCAATTCCACACATACAAAAAATTGCTGTATAATTTAGCATGCATTCACGTTTCGATTATCGTGTCACGACATATTCTCATGTGGTAATGCCGGTAAAAACCATTAATTTTATGTATAGATTGAAAGATTTTTAGGTAATTAAATTATATATGCGCTTATAGGCGCCAAAAATTGGTTTTATTTTAAGAGTGGCTGTAATTTTAAATTTAATTACATTTACCAAATTCCCAGCGATCTTTGAGGCTGATTTTGGGGGGTTTAGAGAGGTTTTTGGGTTCTGTGCCCCCTAAGACTTTTGGTCAGCGTGTCGAAAACAAATACTTTGCAAAGTTTGAAAACAATTGGTCAAAACCAATTTTTCATTGAAAAATTGCGGGGTCCTTTAAAGTGCGTTTATTTAAAAAACAGTTGCTCCCAGAGACCAAAACGAAGTATACATTTTTGACGCAGCGGGAATTATAGTAACTTCTTTTTAAGAAACAGGTCAATATACCAATAACATTAAAAGTAAAAGTTATATATTAATTTGGATAATATGTTTCTGGGATATCCGTTGTTCTCAAGATGTTCTTTTAAAAATCTGTTGTCAGAAATATGTTCTCTGTTCTTTATTGCGATGACAGTATTATATTTTTGATTTTGGGGATGGTTGGAATAATAATTTATGTAAATATCTAAAGTGGTATTACAGATATTAGTGATAAATGATTATTTTTGAAAATTTTACCACCCTGTATCTCAAAAGTTAAGACGTTTCGAACATACGTTCATATAAAGTTTTCTTTTTAAAATGAATCAAAAAATTGCTTTCCTAAATATTGACGTACAATTAGAAAACACCCTTCTAATGTAAAAAAAATTACCAACCATAATATAATATTTCTCGTAAACAGTTGATTTTATCGATGTCAATCAAGAAAACCCTTTTTTTAGTTTAAGGTCAAAGCTATCCAAAAATAATATTGTTAAGCCTTTATCACACAGGGTGTTAAAAAAATTGCTATTATTGGGTCAGAGCTAGTCCGTCCCTGGCAAACTAAATAGGCCAAATATGATTTAATGGGTTCATTTTAAGAAGACTTATCTAGTAACCATCATACTAAAAAAATTATTAAATTACGCCTAGCAGTTTAAAATTTATTTAAACAAAAACGATTTCCAGGGGCGTCCGTTATGTACCTGTATTTCCGTAGGGAAGGGTCATAGGAAAAAACTTTATGGGAACTTGTCATATTATTTTTAGGTTTTCTATTAGATTCCGAGGGATTGCCCACATATTCTGGGACACCCTGTATATACTCTTTTGCCGCACACACATTGAGATACCCGTATACTTCCCCACATTGTTCTCATGCTCCATTATCTAAATATAATGCTTATTACTATGCTGTTTATGAAAATCATAATAAAATAAATTTAAAAACTACGCCACCAATGAGTTTTGTCACCTAAAATGATTTTAATCGTAGTAAAATCACGTCAAAATAATTCACAGTTAATTTGTAATGATAACAGAAACACATATTTATCACAACAAACCTAAAAGCTAATATACAAGTTCACGAAAAATCTAATCAAACTACACGACCACATTAATTTTAAACATGCAGGCTATTTAACCCCATAATTTACCAAAACTACACAAAAAAAGAACGGTTTATCAATAACCGATCTGTGTTTACTGATATTTAATTTTAGCCTCAGGCTCGTTGCATGGCTTCAAACGACCGAAATGACTGCCAAAATGGCGGGTACATCACGATAGGGCGACAATGACCTATCATTAGCCAGCCGAAGGAAACGATAACCATTTTTAATGTCTTTGATAAATACATATAGTGTGATAAAAGGGGAAGTTTCGCATTGGCACAAAATGCTTTTTGGTTAATAAACGAAAAAATTATCGGATGTTATAGGGAAGGTCATATAATAGTTTTACAGAAATATTAATTTAAATGGTCAATATATTTTTAAAACAGTTAAATATAAAATCCAGAAATGACCGTCACTACTTCTGAGGCATTATAAGATTTGCTTGTCATATTTTATAATAATTCTTCGATAAATCAATCAATATTCTTTAAAATAGCAGCTTCATATTTATTTTTAAATAACTTTAATGTTTTTGACGATGTCTAACTGACAGTACCAACCTTGTACTTAAAGTAGAACAAATACAAGGTATGATACACAGGTGTTTTAAAATTGGTTCGGTTTGCGCATGACGTCACCAAGAGAGTTTTTTCTATTAAATTTAATTGCGGTTTACCTGGAATAAATTAGTTTGTTTGGAAAATACTCGTAAGTTGGCAAAAAAAATAAGTTGTTTAAACCTAAAAGCGAACTTATAAATAATATAAAATATCATTTATTTGAATTATATACGTTCATACAGATTAAAGGCATACATTTAAACTTGCTATTTACTTTAATAAATAAAAACTACCGAGAAACTTTAAAACAATTATGTTAAGAAATGTTTATGTTGCATTTAAGTTAGTCGAAGCATGCTATTCTATATTTAATCTATATGACACAATAAATATTAGGTTAAAAATTATTTACGTGTTTGGGGACAATCTCTTGTATTTTTAATATACATTAATAAAATAGTCATTTTTTACTTTAAAAATTAAAAAATTAAGAGACAGCTTAATGATGATTATGACTTTCTAATGTGAAATAATTATTGTAGCAATTCACCTGTGCGCGTTAATTTTGTCCGTGGGTGTATTACTTTTCCTAACAAAATGAGATACGGATTTACATACACTAAATAAAATTTATTATATCTATACTAACAACACTGCCGCAAAAATAATTACAAACCAAGTACATCACTAAATTGGGTTTAGAAATGAAATACAAGCAAAAAACTTAAGTAACCTGCCAAATATTGAATTAAATTTTCTTTGTATATTTTTTTGCTTTTATCAGCAAAATGCGCAGTATCATACCTTGTATTTGTTGTGCCAAAATTTCTAACTTTCATAGAAAAAGGTTTTAATCAGGCACTAAAAGTGATTTTCCTTTTTTAATAGTTCATATTATAATTTGGAACTAATTTTTCATTTTTTCATTCACATAATAAGACGTCTATTTAGTAAATACAAGAAACCATCCAGTATGGCGGCAGGGACGCGATGTACAGATCCGCTCAGGAGCGCACGCTGTAGCCTGACAGGCCATGAGCCGATAGTAGTCGTCTGTACGACGAGCTGTGTCTTCTGTGCTAGTCATGTTAATGTCTGTTGTGCGTGCTTTTACTGTTCGTCGAGATAGATGAAATTGACGATCATCTTTAAAAAGCCTAATGAGCCTAAAAATGGATGTTTTCTTAGGAGCATTATCACCGTAAAATATCGGTAATTTCTTGCAAATTTTTACCAAGCTTCACCAAAAACTTGATGATGAGTCGCTGCTCAATAATTTCGTCCATGTCGACGAACAGTAAAGATACGCACAATAGAAATAAACATGTCTGGCACAGCAGGCACGGCTCGACACGTCTGTTATTGTTTTCTGTTTAAAAGGTTAGGATTTCTGAAAAATGATTGCCAGATTGTATATAATTTCTTGCTACTCAGGTTTATAAAAAGAGCTCGTTTTAACAGGAATTGGGTAAACTGATTAAATAGATTTATTTAAATCCCGCATACTTGTGGTGAAAACATTGAACCACCAGAATATAAGTTAAGAACCTGATAATTTATATAGTATATTGGCATTATTTAAAACTGGGTTAAAATTTTTAAAAAACAAACTTTCTCGAGAACATGATATTTTGTCAAGGTTGCTTCACTAACAATTTTTTCAAATTTTGATAGCAGACATAAATAAATACTATAAATATTTAAGCTGGATTTTTATAAAAACAGTGATATCCAAATGTATGTAGTCAGTTCATATAGGCACGACGTAATATAAGCAAAGTTTCTGAAAATTGCTAAACGATAAAAAACTCGCTTTAGGTTAACCGATTAAAAAGCAAAATTTCACGACCTACCGCAATTCCTACATCAAGTAAAAACGATATAGTTTACTCATTTAAAATTGCTGTTTCTTGTTTTTTATTACTATAAAACTTCTTTAGAAAAAAATGGAGCTTTTAGTGTTTAGAAACCAAAAAACCAGCAATTTTAAAATTATTTAAAAATTTAGTAATAGAGTATGCAACAAGTTAGATAAAATAGCAAGTAAAGCCATTTTAGAGAACATAACTTTTTAAAACCTTTTTTAAGCATTTATAATAGTACCATTGGGTAAAAACATTAATTAATAGATTCTGCTTTTGCCTAGGAACTCTTGTAGAAGGCCCAATAATTCTATAAAAATTACAATTTCTTTTTTCGTTTTGTCAGCTTATCAGAAATTTTCTAAATATTGGTTTGCACGAAACATGCTTGAAATTTTTATTAAATTTTATCGCTTAAGCAATATTAATATTTGTTTTGTAAAAATGTTAAATATAGTGAGACCCTTTGTCCTGCGTTTAAAAATAAACTATTTTATCTACCACAGATTTATTTATAATGAAAATATTTTATTAAACTTTAATGTCAGTTTGATATGAGAAATTTGTTTAAATTTATTGATGTCCTCATCACACTTTTACAAAATGGATATGAAAAAATTATAATCCTGCCTAAATAAATCATTATACCCAAATAATAAATTAACACGATACCGAATGTTATGGTAATATATAAAACCTATTATAAATATATCTATTATTTAAAAAAATCATAGAGTACCATATAAGACACTCCTTTTGTATTTTAAAAATTTCCACTTTTAAAGCACCGGTCAAATAAAAATATTTAATTGTATTAAATTATTATTCTTACTTACTTATATCAAAAGCTCCCAGAGCTAAAATCAAATATGTCCAGCAGAAATAAATTGGTATCAGATGTAGTCCAAAAATCCACATGTTAGAAACATTGACCTGAAAAAAAAATTGAGCTTAAGCTTTCAGAATGGTAATACATGGTAATAACGGGATTAATTTAAACCCATTATTTATGTAAATAATTAAGTTAGTGTATCTTTGGTATAAAAAATATACACATTTCACGGTGTTATTTAAAAAAAAAAACAAAATGGATTATTACGCCCTTAAAACAGGGAAAATAATATACTGAAATTTGTATTGGGTATAGGAATGAATATAGCAAGCACACCTTCGTTACATCGGTTAGGCAAAAACACAGTTTAAAGATATTTTTTGACACATAAAATTTAGCAGCAAACTACCCCAGTGCTATGTTTTAAAAAATGGTGCATAAAACAAAAACAAAATTTGTACAAAAGTTAATATTAATTTTTTGAAAGGAAAAACTTGGTTTAATTGTTCTCTTGTAAATAATTTAGAAACAAAAAAATGTTTTTAAAAACCTAATTGGTACCTTTTTCGTAAAGGAAAGTCGAAACAATTTTTATGGAAAGTCAAGATATACAAGTTGACGAATCATATTTAAAGTTAAAAAATAATTTGTTTACTCAATTCAAACCGGACAATTACAGTTAAACGCTAAATTGGTCAAAATATCACTGTAAAATATTTAAACTGCAGTTTTAAAAAAACTACTCATCTAACAAAGTGCTCCTTCGGCCTGTTTAAAGAACCTGATATTAGCAATAAGTTTCCAGAAAATTAGCTGAGTTCAGGTTCTAAATTTTTAAAATAATAGTACATTTTAGTGGTTTTTGATTGTTCTCTGCTAAAAATGCACTGATAAGGTCTTACAAAAAACCATTTGTTTGTTTTTCTATTCTTTACAAAAGTCCTACTAATAGTTTTGCAATTAAATTACAATTAAATCGTTTTGCGATCAAATTACAATTAAATCATTGTTTTTTTAATTTAAAAAAATTGTCTATTTTTTATATGTATCTTCATGTTTAAATTTAGATTTTTTTATGTTCAATGCGTTACTTTCTTAAGGAAGTTGGTGGTTATTTGCTGTAAAATTTAAGATACCAAAACAGTTAATACTGTTTCTCTCTTAACTGTACTAAAACGTACTTTATATTACTCCTAAGAGCATAACCATTTGACATGTTCCGAAAAACCAGTAAAACAAACAATATGTTTGTGTACAAATTAAGTTGCGTTTTTTCAAACTGCAGCAATGCAGCTTAACCACAGAAAAATTGTTTATTTTAGTCACGAAATAAGAAACAATAGTTTAACAAAACTGTTAAAATCAGAGGTATAAGTTTAATTTTGTTTAACACCGGAATTTTACAGTATTTACATTTACGAAGTATTTCTCATTTGCACTTTTTAACATTTAATCACCTAAAACTTTTAATTTTTAAAAATAGTTAAAGCTGACAGGTACTTTTTAATGTACATATTAAAGAAACTTTTAAACATTACAAGAAAAACCTTTTAAAGTGAATAACTGACCTGATAAAATTTAAAATTTTAAATTAGAAAAAAATACGACACCATCTCTCGCTAGTCAGCTATTAAAATGCATAAAATTTGGATTAAAACTCTCATTTTTAAAGTTTTATGATTGATAGCTGGATTTAAAAGCGTTAATACACTCAACAGCAGAAATATCGCACAATCAAAAATTTGGATAAATATTTTACGTATTATTATATTAAAGTAATAAAAAATTGAAATAGTTTTGGACTAAAATTTTTAAACAGTTTATTTGTGACAACTATTTAACTTTTACCTTTTATGGTTTTTATAATAAAAAATTACAATATGCTTAAGCATGACACACAGCTTTTTATAGAATAATTAGGTACAAAAAATTATTTAAAGTTTTTGTATTTTACTAAAGCCTAGTATTTAAAGATATTTGCTAATTTTATTTCCAAGGATCTCTGTTTTGTAAAAGCTTAAATTCTAAAGATGTAATGAGTTATTTAAAACTACCCCTTAAAATTGTATATGGTACAAAAAGCATTATCACACCCAAAATTTTTTTTAAAAGGGCATAAACATATACTTTTTTGTGGCTTTTAAAATGAAAACACTGTAATTAAATATAAGAAATTTATTTCTTTTATTTTTAATTAAAGTAACAGCATAGCAATTTATTTTACTTACTAAAATAGATTTTTAAATAATTTTTTATGCCTTTAGATACTATAACAAATTCTGAAAATATTGTTCTTTTGCTGTATGCACATATGCGTTTTCCAAATAGTGATGAGTCGAGTTAAGCCGACTCTGGTACGAGTACTAACTCGAATACCAACTAGATATTCACATACTTGAGTACCGAAATTACAATATTTGTATACTTTAAGTAAATACCAAAAGTATTTGAGTACACAAATTACGGTATTTCAATACTTTAGGTATTCAAATACCAAAAAAGTACTTAAATAACAAAATTACAGTATTCGAGTACGTTAGATATTCGACTAAAAAAAAGGCAATGAAGTTGTCCTGGCGTACACTTGCTTTTTTTTTAAACGTTTTGCCGTTCGCATTTATATATTGGGAAGCCGGCCGTATTTCTAAGAGCAAAACAATAAAAGTAAAAAGCAAAAATAAAGTCATTGCCGCTTCTTGTCAAAGAATATTCGAATACTTAGCGTTAAAATTCGAATACCCATGCGAGTCCCTGGACTTAAAAACCATTTAAACACTTTTTAAACGAATACTAAAATACTCGAATATCAAAAATAACTTGAGTTTGCTTATCACTATCTTCAAATATAGTTTTGGTGCACAAAACCTAAAAGCTTCTTAAATAAAAGCCAGACGAATTTAATCATTCATAAATTTTGAAAACTTAACAAAAAAAAAAAAAATTGATAAACAAAAGTAAATAATTAATAAAATTAAATATTGTAAAATGGAAAAGCGATTCTATTTATTCTAATTTTAGTTTTTAAAAACGTCTCTAAGATATGTGATATTATTTTATATGAAGAAAAGTAATAATATATAGTGAAGTGCTTCGTTTTACAGCTAACAAGTGGGGTGTAAACTATGCTGTTTTTTTTTAAACGTCAACAAATTAATGCAAAAACATCTATTCTTATTAGTTAAAATTAATAATGATAAGTGGGTTCGCAAGGCGGCTTAGACCGATTCGGTAAATAGTGGCCATAGTAATGGAACATTAGACTGTCGGTGGACACTGTCAACAATAATTATTTTTGTTTTAATTCCGTATTGATTAGGAGTTATTGTATAAGTTTAATCAAATAATAACCAATTTGTACAACTGGGTAATATATATATTTTTTTTTTAGTTTAATAAATATTGAGTTGTAAACGCATGTTTTGTTGTTTGTTTGCATCTATGTTGCTATTATAACACTTTATCCAACGGCGAAAAGTGAAAAGTAAAGCTTCCGCCGGGGTACTTGCGGTCGCCTTCACAGCTAAATAATGACTGATTTACTGCCGTTTAAAGAAAAAATACGTTTAATAATTTAATATAATGTTCGCCGAACTTAATACTCTTGTTTTAGTAAGCTTCAATTTATGGATTCCACCCAGAAAGTGACAATCTAAAACACTGCCGGAATACACTTTCACGGCTGCTGTTACCTTTTTGTTCGATAAAAATCGTTTTTTAAGTATGATTTTTTATATGTGGTACAGCCAGTATTAAGGCGAGGAAAGGAGCTAAATCTAGTTCAAATAGGATATTGTGAATGATGTGTCTAAGAATTCGTTCTTAACTTCACTTAAATTTCTTTGTGTAAAAGTTTTTTGAGTTGTGTGGGAGGTTTTGTGAGAGGTTGCGTTGTTTTGATAAAAAATGTTTTTATTGCTTCTCTAAACCAGTTTTTTTTAACAATTCTTAGATCCGGCTGTCAAAAGGTAACAATAATATGTAGAGGTTATTACTTTACCAGTTCCAAAAAAAAACACATTTTCTTTAGCTTTTCAAAAAACTGATGTCTACCTTCTTGGCCTTTTTGATCCTAATTCGCTTCGGAGCCGAAGTAATGGATTCACATGACCCCTTATCTTACTGGTTTAATTCGGGATCATGCTAACAGATCAAAGTATCATCCATAATGATAAAACCATGCCCAAAATACTTTTATACCCTCTAAAATGCTGTTTTGGTGCGTAACTTTTAAAAAATAAAAACTTTTTTGCTTGTTGCTTTTTCTATTAGAGGGTAAGTGTTCTTATACAACTTTAACAATCGCTTATGAATTTGTTTTGGTGCTTAACCTTTAAAAATAAAAAGTCTATTACTGCACCACCTTTAATTTTTTTAGTGAAAAAAATACTGTGATTTCGTCAACATTGAATAGCTGTAAATAAACAAATAAGTTGACAGATCTACATAAATCTTCACAAAAAGTACCACCATAAAAAAAATAAAACAAAAACCTAATAGCGCTACCCTTTATAAACCACATTAGTTAACTAAGCAGTTAATGTGTTAATTTTTAATAAGCCGTTAAAAAAATATTTTTTTATTATAGTTTTTAAATTGCCTTGTGGGCATTTAAAATTTAAGAGCCTAAAATTTTGGTTAAAAGCATTACCTTGTTTGTGAATAAGATTAACTTATTAACTGGATAGAGAATATTTGTCCTATTTATAGTGCTTTGGGTATTAAAATGACCAAGGTAGGTTAATAATAAATAAAAGAAATTTATAATGTTTTATACACTATAAAAAACTTTTTTTGCCATCACCTCTGCTAATACAGTAACATGAAAAATCGATGTTCACATTCAAATTTACAAATGAATATCAAAAAATAGGATTAGTTGACATGGTATCTAAAAAAGCTATTTAAAAAAGGTGTTTAGAATTTAATTAAGTGCAAATTTAAAATGATTTTTTTTTAAATTTTTTTAAGTTGTAATAAAAATTTAAAAAGTAAATTTCTTACACATTCAAAACTAAAAAAAAAAATTGAGATTTGGCAGGTTCTCTATGTGTGTAAACTTGTTTTTCTAGTTGAAACAAATTGACGTAAAACAGTTTTGATATGTCATCTACACTTCACATTAATTTGTTGTTTTTTAAAAAAGCCCACTTGTTTAGTAAATGCAATTGGTATAAAATTTACAATGTCATTTGTGCAACGATATGAGCTTAAATTTTTAAATGTGTTTAAAATTCTAGTAAAAATTAAAAAAAGTACAACTGGGAAACTGTTCATGTTTATAAATATTTTATATTTTTTTCCATAACTAACCTAATTTTAACAGTAAAATCTTATTATAGCTTTTAGAAAATCAAGTTTACACACTTAAAGTAGTAAAAAAATAAAAATAATAAAAAAAAATCATAGTCTGCACATCGACGAATTAAATTTCAAACAGATATTTTAGATATCACTTCTTGATATTTAAATTTAATTTTAGGTTACTAGATAACCAGAGGCGATTGACAAAAAAAGTTTTTTAATAGTTTTAAGAATATTTTTTCCATATGTGTCCAACATTTCTGAGCACCATAGAATGGTGCTTTTTATTTTTCTTCGCTTCAAAAAAGGGCTATTTTACGGACTCATTTCAGTAATGTAGATAAAAATACAAAAAATGTTGTGCATTCCTTGTAAATGTAATAAATTTTATACAGGTAAAACTTCGAGACCATTAGCAAAACAGGCATAAAAAAACACGGTTTTTGACAAAAATGTTTAAATTTACATTGTATAATAATAAATAAACCAAAACAACTTAACCAATTTAGCAAAAACAAAATTAATAAAATTGAAAACAAAAATATTTTAATAATATTAAATAAAGCTACTTTAAGGCTTCAATCTTCGTTATTTTTAACAATGATTGCCTTTGCTTATTGTTGAGGTAATTTTGTATAGTCCTAAAATTAACAATCTGACCACTTTTATTTAAAAAAAAAATGTAACTTTAACAACAAATAAATTTATTATTTGGGACATTATGTTACAAATCTAAAAAAAGCTATTAAAATTATTTAAAAGCAAAATTATAGTGAAATAATAATGTTATTTATTATCAACATCTTTAGCATAAATAGTAGTTTAATTGTGTACATATTTTAAAAAATTCAGCCGATTTGACACCAAAATCCTGGAAAGTTTTAAATTGTTTTAAAGGTTTTTAAAATTATTTTTCGGATCGATTTGCAAGCTTAGAATACTAAATGGATTGTGTGTGTAAAGCTTTTTAAAATCCATTAAAACTACTAAATAATTTTGTTTGCTTGATATGAACTGTCAGATTCGTTTAAGAGCCATCTTTTTTTCGACAAAAGTAACCCTCAGACAAAGAGTTCGCTGACGGTGAACTCTTTGTCATTTCATTTTATTTGAATGTATTTTATAATTAAAAATTAAGAACTTAAAAATAATTCACAATACTGGTCCTAACCTTAATTTTGATAGTCGAGTCTAATCAAGAGTTTAAAATAACAAAGAATGTGGGTTAGAAGATAAAAAAGGTTTTTAATATTTACATGATTTTCCTGGTCCTAGGCGTAAAAATGAGTTTGAAACTCACGGGTGTGTAGAATTGCATCTTACGTACGAACGTACAAAAAGTGATAATAAACTACACAATGTGGATAGATATTTTTTATTTAAAAAAATTATTTAGATTCAAAAAAGTATAACCTGCTTTTTACAAAAAAATATGTTTTTGCTTCCTATACAAGCAAAAGCGTTTCTTTTTGCTAAATTTTGTTACATACTTTTATTTAAAATAATATTCACTTTTACAACTGTTAAGCATTTAAAAAAAAATCTAGACACATGCAAATACCAAAATTTTTTTAAGGTATATAAAATTTTAATTTATATTAAGTTTCTTTTTGTCTGAAGTCTAAAAGAGCATTTCCCAGTACATCATAAAGTTCCTGTGAAAAGTACATCTCACTGTTTCATTATAAATGTCTGACAGTTTAATTCAAGTTTTAGAACAGGCGTATTTAAAAGGTTTAATTTTAAAAGTCAGCTAGATACAATTGCTGTATAACATTAGTAAAGAAGAGATAAAAAATTTTGGTTTTATTTAAAATGTGGCATTTTTAAATAAGTTATTTGACTCTAAAGCAAGCATTGCAAGATAGCGTAGCTCACATTCTAATTTTTTATATTTTATATATATATATATATATATTATATATATATATATATATATATATATATATATATTATATATTATTTAAAATATTTATTTTTAAATTTATAAAATACTTTACCTAAAATACTGTTTATTTTGAAAAAATAAATTACTTTAAAAATTTATTCGTTTCGCTCTAATAAAATATTTAAAAAAATATCTTCTTTACATAACACTTGGGGTATTTTATTCAGATTGCTCTGGCACGTGTTTTGGTCCTTTAGCCACTCTCAAAGCGCTTTTACATGAAACAATAATTTAACAAGGGCACCGAGTGCACTCAGTGTCTACTAGCGGTCACCCATCTAGTTACTGACCGACTACAGCGTTGCTTAACTTTCCTGATCCAACGAAAAGAAGTGTTTTTACCAAGTAAAAAATATGGTTAACTTTTTTTTTTTTTATCTTGGGACAGTCCACGAAGGCTGATGCCTAAGTACTAACGTACCGTGGGTGTCTTCAGTGTGGTGAGAGGAGTTTGTTCACACGGGACTTAAATTTTGGAGATTGGGAGGAGAAGGAAAACTTCTGCGGGCAGCAGGTTCCATAGTTTTGACACTCTAGGGATGAAGGAACGAAGAAAGCGGGAAGTTCGGGGCCTCTCTAACTAAACTGTAAAAGGATGCATTAAAGTTGCATTACGTGTTGCTCTGTTGGGAGTGCCAGAGAAGGAATTATACTGGCCAACTCCTCTGAGCAGAAGCAGTGAAAATACCTATAGAAGAGCGACAGATCCCCTACAGCTCGACGGTGGGCAAGAAGAGGAAGCCTTTCTGTGAGCGTTGGATCATTAATAAGACGAACGGCTCTTCTTTGAATGGAGTCCAGAATGCTAAGTGTTGTAGGGGACGCCATTCCCTCCAGACATGAGAACAATATTCTAAAGAGGGTCTGATTTGGGATACATACAGAGTGTACAGATTGGAAGAAGAGAAATATTTTCTGGCTCGGAAGAGAAATCCAATTTTTTTTGAAGCTGCCGAAGCTATGGATAAAATGTGTTTGTGCCAGTTGAGGTTATTCTCAAAAGTAACGCCGACAAGATTAAACGACTCTTTGTTCTGCAGAACTTGGCCGCTCATATGTAAGGGATGAGTATTTGCAGACTTTTTTCGCGACAGCGAACGTGACTGTGTTTTCGAGGCATTAAACTGAACAAGATTTTTGGCGCCCCAATCCAAGATAAGTTTGGGGTCTTTTGAAAAGATATCTGCATTCATCTGCGCTTGTTTTCGAAATCAGGATTACAGGGCTTAAGAAATTGAATACTAGAGTGGAGGGTACTATCGTCAGCAAAACTATGAATGGGATTGATTTTGGAAGAGAGAAGATCGTTAATGTGTAAAAGAAACAGTGTGGGTGTCAGCACTGAGCCCTGGGGTACCCCAGCATTAATTTGGTAGAAGCTGGAGGAACTATAGCTAAAAAGCATTTAGTATGGTAATGTAAAAATTGAAATTTTAAACATAAAATAAAAGTCAAGGCGAGGTTTTCAACCTAGTTAGCTTACGGTCACCAATACAAGGTGGTTTACGATCTTACTGTTCGATTACGATTGCCTTTGGATAAAAATTAAAATATTTTAAAGCATTTAGCAGAAAAGGAGTATAAACAGATAACCATACCGAGAGTCGGGTGTCCGGGTTTGATGCTTAGGAATTTAGGGATCCGTAACCGGCTTAGCCCACAGGAAAAAGGCATGCCCATACCAAGTCAAAAGTTGGTAAACCGCTTCAAACTGGGTGTTGCAATTACTGATGTTCTTCAATAATTCCGGTGTCCCAAGTGTCACTATGGTGAATAAAAGAGATACAGTGTGATATTTGGTGTACACTCCAAATGGAAGTGTGATAAGTTCCGAGCTGCCGTTACCGTCTAGCCAATTATACTGCCACTAGTGTACATTGTCACAATAAATTAAATAATATTTGACAGACACAAAAATACATCTTAAGATTGCTTTTATCTTGTTGATTAAAAATTTAATATACTGTTTTCTTTCCTTGGTTAAAAAATGTTAAAGACGCCAGAAAGAAAAGATAAATAAATCCTTTATAAACAATAATTAAAAATGAATTGTAGCCAAACAGTTTCTGTCTTTATGTATATTAAGATGTGGTCTATATCATATGTTTTACGTAATCTTAAAAATAGTATAATTATCCTTTTTCTCAAACTACAAAAAGATCCACTTTGACTAAATCATATAGACCTATATGAAAGATTGGTTAAATTTAGAATAAAGTATTGGTTGTCAAATAACAAACATTTCCCTCAGAGCCAGTATGCTTTAAACTCTATTTCGGAACTAGGGAGGCAATGGCTCATATGGTTACATATGTGCAGGGACTATTAGAGAATGCGTGTGTTCTATTTGCTGACATTAAGAATGCTTATATAAGCGTAAATCTTAATATTTTTGCTCAGGAAATGAGTACATTGGTTTTCCAGTAATTGTTATTAAATCAATAATGAATATATACCCCAACAGAATACCTATCACCTAGGACACCTCCTTAGGAATTCCCCAGGTCTCAGTTCTTTTACCTTTTTTATTTAATATTTATACACTAGATCTCCACGTTTTATGGGACATGTATGTGTCCCGTATACAATATGCGGATAACATTGCTGATTATAGCGTAGAACGATTTTAAACAAGATCTAAAATTAAACCTAATTATATCACATACTGTTTAAAAAATCGGTCCCATAGTAAAGGTTTTACCTTAACACCTAGCAAAATACCGTGGTCTTTTTCACCCGACGAAGAACTGAAGCACAGAATAAAATAACTTTAAACGTAATAACTTTTCCTATAGCCAATTTTATAAAATACCTTGAATTAGTATTAGATTTTAAATTACTTTGGTCTGAACAAATTAGTTACCTCGTAAATAGAACGGAAAAATGCAAACTTACTAAGACAAATATCTCTTTTCATGGGTGCTAGCCAGCAAATTACCCTACTTTTTAAAAGAGTAACATCAATTCTAATTCTAGACTATGGGTGCAACCTTAAAAAATAGATAGAATATAATATAAAGCACTTTGAATTTGTCTAGGACTAATGAAATCAACCCCTTGCTGTAGTGTTGGTGGAGTCCCTGAAGCTTCTCTTTGGTGTAGAAGAAAAGCTTTATACAAAAACCAATTTTTTGTTTCACCAAACCTATAACTTATAATATGTCTCAAACCTTTTAAATTAATACTGGGGCAAAAAAAATCTCCCCTAATAGCAAATGGATATGGAGATTGCTTACAATTTAATTTTAATAAAAAAGAAAACAAAGATAATGGATATTTAAAGTAAATACAAATTTGGAAGGGAAAATCCTTTCTGGCTTAAAAATGGTATACAAATTTTACCACACTAATGTTGGAATTGGCACAATGTTCTTTTGCCAATTAAGGTATTTTTTCATATTAAAATTTAACTAATTAATCTTTTTTTACAAACACGAGAACAGATTCTTATAAAAATATAAAACTCATTTTGCTTTTTTTTACAACTTTAAACAATGTCTACTTTTTGCATTAATCCAATTAGGAGTTGTATAATTTTTAAAAACTTGTTTATAGCAGATAAGCTTTTTCAACAAGTAAGCAGCATTGTACCTTCGCAACAACTTTTAATTATTTACAAGGAAAAGCTTTTCCAGCAAAAGACCGACCTGGTTAAATTTTACGTTTTACGAAATTTAATTTTAAAGAGAGAAGCGAGTGTCTGCATACACTTTAAATTGCTAGAGCTGTCGATGTACATTAAATTTGATGAAAGTTATCTATTTATTAAAATAATATTAGCCGATTAGTGCAAAGGATAAATTGCCATAAGATCTCGTATTATTAAATTTTATTATGGCAAAAACTACCAAAAAAGTCATGTGTGTAATATTTTGGGTAGTTCCACAATGGTGTAGCCTCCCTTACCTTTTGATATACCTGTCTCTCAGCTGGGCCCATTGTTCTCTATTGTTGGCTATATGGGCCCAATTTGTTCCTGCGAGTTTTCTAATGTCATGGTCCCATCTCAGGTGTGGTCTTCTTCTAGGTCTCTTAATGCCTTGTGGGTACCATGTTGTACATTTTGGTGTGATCCTTTTTTCTTTTCCCCTTTTTGTTCTTGCCAGGTGTTCCTTGCCCCCCTGCCATTTAAGCAATTTGAATTCCGGAATCATGTCAACTTATACCTGGACTTCTTTGTCGTATCCATTCTATTTAATATACTGAACTTTTTCCGTATGCCTCCATTAATCGTTGTGCTACTGGTTTTTTTGATAGTAGGGTCCTGATCTATGATGGTCATATGGTAGTCTACACTGCCCAAATTTGTGTTTTTAAAATTAGAATGTTTTGCTCATCTGCCAGTTCTTGTTCTTATTTTATTTTTGATAGATTTTTTCTATGACCTAGGTATGTTATTGCTCTACATTTAAAGTTCATTTATTTGTTTTGCTATCTGCGGTTTTGGGTAATATTTAGCTTTTGACTAGATTTATGCGAGACCTCTATGTTGCAGACCTTTGGTTCAGTTCAGTTTGCTGAAGATTTTTTCTAGTGTTGCTGTGAACAGCTTGGGAGATATTGCGTCTCCTTGTCGTACTCCTTTGCTAATGGGGAATTCAGGAGTTAGTTCCTTGTATATTACAACTCTGGCTTTAGCTTCTTCATATATATTCGCAAGAGTTTCCATATAAGGTTCGTTGATTCCCTGATTTGTTAAGGCTTCTATTATTGCTTTGGAATATATAGAGTCGCTCAAAATCTATGAACGCTAGAGCTTAGTGGTAGTTCATATTCTTTGGTTCGGCTGATGATTTTCGTTAGCGTGTGTATATGATCAATAGTGCTAAAGCCACTTCTAAATCCCGCTTGTTCTCGTAGTTGTGCAATATCTAATATGTTGTGCAGTCTATCGTTTAAGATCTTCGTGAATATCTTGTATATTACTAGTAGTAAACTTATTGGCCTGTAATTTCTGATGTCCTCTTTGCTGCCTTTCTTGTGGATTAGTATTATATTGGCGCAATTCCAAATTTGTGGTATGTGTCTTGTTTGTAGACAACTGGTGTAAATTTTTGCTAGTATTTTTTAAGAAGTGACGCACATGAATAATTATGGCTACCCGAAAAGTCACCAACGTAAGGGCAGACGTTGTTATTGCATGTATAGAATATATGAAATTTTTTCGCAAGAACGAAAAAAAAAACACCCAAAATCGTGTACACCACAGGCGAAAACTAGTAATAAAAATAATACAGTAATTTGTCAACGGTAATAATTTAAAAAAATATCTTCTTTATGATCTACAAACTTTTGCATGCGCATTTACCGCTTGTCAAAGCATTTTTTTTATTCCACTAGAGGGCACTTTCAAATATGGTTTGATGCATCTTCTTCTGCCGAGGAAATTGTTGTCCTGGCAATTAATTCTTGACGTTCGGAAGCAAAAAGAAGTCATTTGCTGCCAAATCATGAACGTATGGCGGATTACTCATTAATACATTCTTTTGAGGGTTCAGATAGTCGGTTATTGGGCAAAATGTGTGACAGCATTCTCTTGATGAGAAGTATATCGATGACACTTGTTTGTCTAACTTTCGCGTACCAGATAGGAATTGATCATTCTACGTTCCCCTAAAGGTCCAGTTGTCACATGAGTAGTTCTAAAAAAACCGGTAACCATTTGTTTCGAAGTGCTTCAAGTGCCAACAAGTTTTGTTGAATTTAATTTGTTTAAATTACCCATACAGTCGATTGCTGTTTTCGGCTTATACGTATAGTTCCATTATTTGTCACTTGTTACAATCTTATACACGTCTTTGGAAACACCGGTATTGTATTTCTTAAGCATTAGTTTGTACAATTCGACACGAGCATCATTTTGAGATTTTGCCGAATTATGTGGACAAAGAAAAAACCTTTTTTTACGGCTAAGTGATCAGGTAATATTAACTATATGTTAATAAAACCAATGCTTAAGATTGCCTAAATCTTACGGTATGTAACACCACGTTCCTGCGTTATTAGTTTTTGCACTGCATCAATGTTTCCTGCTGCCTTTTACAGTATCAGTCGCCAGAGTGAAGGAGGGTTAAGCGATACACCTCTGTTTTGATATTTCACGTAAAAGTTAGTAATAAATAATTGCTGACCACATTTATTGTTGTCAAGGCTCAAAATACTAGTACAATTAGGGCCCACCGTACATCAATTAATAATTAATTACCTGTTTGGAGGTGGTAGTAGTAATCCATTTATAAAAGAAAACTAATAAACTTATTTATTTTTGAAAATAAACAGGGTTTTCGGATAAGGAAACGGTGCGGCTATATCTCGACAAAGAAGATCCTCATAACTAAAGTGGGCAAAAGAAATGTCTGGAAATTATTTTAAAGTTTTTAATTAGATCTCTAGGGGCGTAACAGCTTTGAAGAAACATCAAATTTACGCTATCTCGGAAAGTTAGACGACGACCTAAAACTAATAGCCTGGATAATAACGCATAATTTAGCTTTGTGACATTTTTTTGGTAATTGTCATAATAAGAGAAGGGAAGACCAGCTAAATTTTAGTAAAAAGCATATTGCAATATCTCCGTTTGTTCTCGATTTATAAAATAAATTGTGAAAAAAACATTCATAATTTTCGAAAAGGTCTATGGCTCTATTTGATCTATTTTCATATGTCTAATAGTTTTTGCCATTTTAATGATAATTTATAAATTTGGTATATTTTCTATCCTATTAAAAGTACACGCACTGCTTGGACATAGTTATTTTTCAATTAATTTAAAACTTAATTTGCACAAGCTGATCGCTTTTAATTCCGTTTAGCTGTTAACACAAATACTTGTGGGTTTTTCTTTAATTCTGTGTTATAAAATTTTCTTAACACAGCGTTTTATAATTGCGATCTCAGTTTAAGGCATCGTAACATAGCGTTCGAGGTTTATTGGTATTTACCCCTACACTGAAGAAAACGAAAAAATTAAGTAATTCTGGGGATTGTAAAAGGTGTTTTAATTATTAAAGGTTAAGGATTTAGGTTTCATTACTTTAAAATTTTACATCATGTAAAAAAAACAATTTTTATCTGTTTTTAGAACTGGAAACACTTTCTAAAATTCCTGAACAGCATACTATTAAGCATTAGGTTAGTCGAAATACAACCATTTGTTTATTTTTTTAGTGATAGATGAGTTGCTAACTTATGTTAACTTAAATACATTTACGTCTAGGGGTACCTACTTGACATATAATTTTCTAGTAAACACGTATTAGTAAATCACATTACCACTCATAACAAGAGCTCTGATAAAGGTGCAACGCTGAGATAGGAATGTAAACCTTACATTTTCTGAATGTATACCTATGAACGTATAAGAAATTACAAACACGTACATCCTTTAGGTGGTGACCAAATAAATGTAGAAAGAACAAATTACAGTAAAACTTGTCTATAACGGCCACCATAAAATTAAAAATAATTGGCCTTTATAGAAGAGTGGCCAGTATTGCCAGGTAACAGTTGTTTAACCATTCAAGGCTACAAAATTTTCACTTTTAAATTGCTTGCTGCCTCCAGTGCTATTTGTTTAATTAAGGGTCCAGATATTGGAAAATTTTTATCTCTTGCTTGGCAGAACCAATTGTAGACGACTTGATCTACTGCCAATCCTCCCGACTTCTTGAATTTCCTCTTTTGTTCTAAATTAACACCTTCTTCAAACAATCGATTTTGTTTAGCTTTACTCCTGTTAATATCATTTATTTGGGATTTTCCTACACCAAATTTTTCAGCCAGTTTTCGCGAACCCAAAGCGTACTTTTTACTTTTCGCGATAACATCAATTTATTCCTTTAGTGACAAACGATTTCATTTTGGGGACATGATTAAACACTTTTCGATTCCGAACACGATAACTTTATTCTTATCAACTAACACTAACCACTAAAAATATAATATGAAGATAATCCCCTAAGCCACTAAATGCTATTTGAACCTGGCCATAAATATTATTGTGGGGTATTTTCACCTTTACAATTTGCAGAATCCAATCATAAAATAATAAAATACAAATTAGACCAAATAATTTCCAGCCAATATAAAAAGGTTAATTTACCTGAAATAGGTTATAAAAATTAAGATTTCGCTGGCCGTGGCTGTTTTATAAGAGTTTCAGGGGTTTTTATACACAGAATATCCTATAAAGCAGATTTTTGTTAGCTTAAAAGTGGCCGATAACACAGGTGGCGGATATCAAAGGTGTCCGTTAATACAAGTTTTACTGTAGTCAAAATATATCTTATGTAATATACAAGCATGCCTAAAAATACCTAGGGACTGAAACCACAGAATTTGCTGTGGTTACACAAAACAGTTTTAATCCCTATAATTACCAATTAGGCTTTGGCAAAATGTACAAAACATTAACAAAAAAGAAATACAGCAAAAATAATCGTCTGTAGATGCACATCCAATAGTATAAGAAGCAGACAAGACTAAATCGTTTGTAGACGTACATCAGATGGTATAAGAATCTCGCACACTTTAGTTACAAAGGTTAACTTAGCTTTAATTATATTTTAATATGTTTATTAAAATGGTAGTCATAAACAATAACCTTACTAATAAAACTTACTGCGAAGCAAAAAACAAAATCCTGGAAAATACGATCACACAAGAACAATGAACATCAATAAATGTTTTTGTAAAAAGATTGGATGTATATAAGGTTAGCTACGATACTGACTTTGTCAAAGAAAACACCATAAATAACATTTATAAATTAAAAACATTGATGAATCAAACAAAGATAATGAAGTAGGAACTAAAAACTTTGGAATAAAACTTTGAACAACTAATCTTTTTATTGGACAAATTAGAGTAAACCAAGTACACCAGGCAGAAATGTATGCTAGGTAGGTAGGTAGGTTTAAAGTGTGTGGGTATAACACCACCACCGCGACCGATCGGTCTATTTTGGCACACACCCTTTTATATTTCTCCCACCAGGTCCAGACTCCTAATAAATCTGATGATCCTGTTGGGAAGAGATCTTTCACCTCCCCCGGCAAAAAGGTATCATTGCCGAGGATTGCGAATCTTAGTCGTGTCATTGCTGGGCACGAACACAGTATGTGTTCAGCCGATTCATCCCCCTCCATGCACATGCGGCACTCGGCGTCTTCCGCTAGGCCGATCTTGTGCATGTGGTATTTTAATCTGCAGTGCCCCGTGTACAGTCCCACTAGAGTTTTAAGGTGTACCCTTGATTGCTCCAGTAGTTTGACAGTACATTGTTGGTTCGGTGGGCTTATGAAGGCCTTCGAGTGTCTGAGACCCGGAAGTCCATGCCAGTACCGAAGATTTTGTCTTTGTGTCCAAGCTGTGAAATGTATGCTATATACAAGCATGTACAGGATTTCCGGATTTCGACGTAATTGCAGGGTGTCTCAATCATTATTAGAGATGGAAATTTGGAATAAAATATGACACTAAAATATTTTTCGTGGCTTTCTTCGTTGTTGACATACAAGTTTTTTTTAACCCTCCTCTTATCTTTAACTTATAATAAAAGAAAAAAACCGACATTAGTAGGCATTTTACGTAGAAGCCAATGGTATAGTTAGATTTTTTCAAATTTAATATTATTTACTATATTTAGATAGTTATTTATTATTAACGTCCGTGGTGGCACTACCGCGTCCTCTAAAAGGTGCTGTAAAATGCAACAATTGCATTGATAGACAAAATTGGGAATTAGGTATCGATCCTTTATGGCCTGACATAAAGATTAAAAAAAATAATATTAAAAGCCAGCTTGTTTCTTTAATATTTCTGTAAGGCCACATAACTATAATTCCACAATACAATTTTGTGAAACATTGAAAAAATGTAACAAATTTTAAGCTTCCTCATGATTATTTTTTTGTGTCGTCATCTGCATTAATTAACAAACATTTTTATAGGTACTTTCGATGAAAATTTTATGTAAATCGACAACTGTTTGGCATCTCAAAGTGGATCTAGATATTCGCGCTTTTCACTAAAATTTAATTTTGAGAGATGTAAAATTTTAAATTCAATCAGGTCGGTCTTTGGCTTGAAAAGCATTTCCTTGTAAATAATAAAAAGTTTTTCGTGAAAGGTAGATCATCTGAGTTTATTAAAAAATGTGTCGGATAAATGTAACGCTGCATGTTATGAGTTATTTAGCGAATCACAAAGCTAATTGGTTTTAAAATTAAAGTTAATAATTTTTTATTTTATTAAATAATGAAAGATTCTGATTATAACTTAAAATGAAAATCAAATTAAAGATAAAATTACTTACAGTATACGGTAACCTCTCTTAGAATTCCTATTCTAAGCCTATAGTTTTTAAGGAACGGAAGCCGAAATAAATATATGTATGTATTTTAAAAATTTAGACTTTATTTACGAATTTTAAACCAAAGGTAGTAGGGATTGGCAGAAAACGTTAGTGTATGTTTCTTGGTTCAGATGAAACTTGCCAAGTGCAGATTGCTTAATTTTAAAACTACCGTAAAACTTGTGTTAACTGACACCCTTTTATATCTTCCACCTATGTTATCGGCCACTTTCAAGCTAGCATAAATCTGCTTTATAGGAAATCCGGTATATAAATATCCTTAGATAATGGACACCCCTTATAGAACAGCCACGGCCAGACAAATCACAATTTTTATAACCTATTTCAGGTAAATCAACCTTTTCATATTGGCCGGAAGTTCTTTGGGCTAATTTGTATTTTATTATTTTATGATTGTATTCTGCAAATTTTAAAGGTGAAAATACCCAACAATAATATTTATGGCTAGGTTCAAAGAGCATTAGTGGCTTGGGAGATTATCTTCACATTATATTTTTAGTTGTGTCTTAAATCAATAAGAATAAAGTTATCGTGTTCGGAATCGAAAAGTGTTTAATCATGTCCCAAAAACAAAATCGTTTGTCACTGAAGAAAAAAATTGATGTTATCGAAAACAGTACGCGAAAACTGGCTGAAAAGTTTGGTGTTGAAAAATCCCAAATAAGTAATATTATTAGCAATAAAGCTCAACTAAATCGAATGTGTTAATTTAGAACAAAACAGAGGAAATTCCAGAAGTAGGGAGGATTGGTAGTAGATCTAGTCGTCTATAATTTTTTCTGCAAAGTGAGAAGTAAAAATGTTCTAATATCTGGACCTTTAATTAAACAAAAAGCACTTAAGGCAGCGAGCAATTTAAAAGTGGAAAATTTTGTAGCCTCGAATGGTTGAATAACTGTTACCTGGCAATACTGGCCACCCTTCTATAAAGGCCAATTATTCTTAACTTTATGGTGGCCGTTATAGACAAGTTTTACTGTATTTGTAAAATTGTAGGTCTAAATAAGAACAGAATAAGTCAGAAAGTGCAATGTATAGTTTAACAAGCTTTTGTCGGATTTCTGAATTAATCTTAAGTTACAGGTAAGATTATTAGAGTATTATGAAAGTGTATTTTTTCTCCACAGCTTATATACAAACCATTTAGAAGCGTCTAAGATTAGGATTTGCACATATATCGTAATAAAAAAATGTTTTAAATCAGTAGAGAGCTTGAACTGCTCAGTAAAGTAATTAATAATATAGCATATTTGGGCTTAATATAAAAAAACAATAAAAAATAATATGCACTAGTTATTGTAAAATAGAAGATAGATGACAGGTTTATTGGATTAGCAATATTAATCAGTGGTCTAAACTTCTATAAAAGAATAAAAGCGGCAAATGACAGTTAGCAGTACGTTATTGTAACATATAACTCCATGATAGGGACAGCACAATAAAAGAATGCAAAAAAGTCTACACAGGTCCCATTATAAAGATCGTGGTCTGAAGCTTTTGAATTAGGTTTCATTTGGTTTGTGCCTTGTAATGAAATGTTTTAATTATCTTTTACCCTGCTTATGCCTTTTTCCAACCAATTTCTATATCCAATATTACTTTGCTGCGCTGATCTGGTGAAAATTAGTATTTCAATGCGAAAAATTTGATGTATGGAATAATTTTATTAAAAGTACTCTGCTACTATTCTATTTTCGTCTAGTACATCGATATCTACGAGGCCTGGCAACATATTTAAGATTCCGGGAATTTACTAAATTATCCAATATAAAATAAATTTAATTTTATACCTTATTTTTAAACACAGATAAATAATCGACTTCAGCTGGAAAAAAAATTTACTACATGCTTCTTTCAAAAATTATGCACAAGAGAGGTTGCACTTACTTGGAGCTTACACAGGCAGAATATATATGCATAATGTTTTAATTTAATGATTTAGGCGCTGTCTTATTATTTATAGCTTGCATGTCTAAATATTATAATTTTAGTAGTAATCTAAAGAAAGAGAAAAAGACGAAATAATAAAACTTGGTTTTGTGCTCATTAGTTGACGGAGAATAGTATATAAACTACTTAGAGCGAGGGAAAAATGTTGCACTTTTATTCTTTTTTTTTCTCCGTGGAGTGTTCGCACGACCAAGTTGCAAGGCTGCCTTCAGTGGTGTATGCTCGAAGGTTGCGATAGATAATCTGAGTAGCCTATTTCTGACGAAAATTTTTCCGAGCCTTACAGCTGGGTGTGCTCTGAAAAGTTTAACAATTAATATGTGAAATCATGCAAAACGCTCTTGAGCTACTCCAATCCCTATCTCATCTAGCGTGGGTGTAAAAATTAATATATAAATATGCGCTGTTTCTAAAACCAAGAACATTTTTTCATTGATATACAAAATTCTTAGATCAAGTTTTACGCCCTAGGTTGCATTAATCTTGGATTTCGACAAAGGCCTTGCGACGAATCGGACCTATACCACATCGGGTCTCTAACGGTATTTTTTTAGTACTGCATGTTTTATAAACTTATTACATTAACTTATAAAAGAGGTTAATTTTTAGTAGTAATACCTAAAAGAATAGATAGATATTAAAGAGCAGTAAATAATAAAATTCTTGTTAATAAATAGTTTTACTTATATGTGTTAAATTAAAACATTAATTTTCTAGGACAATTAACCAAATATTTTGTCTACTCTAGATGAATCCACCTATCGAAATGTATCAATAAAATGTAGGCATGAATTATATTAAAGAATCTGTTAAAAACCCAAATTTAAAAAAGTTCTGCAGTATTGGTCTTTTGAGCTATCTAGTGTGCTGCTTATTTCTAAAGAAAATATAGAAAATTAATTTGTTGGAGTATCGAACCAATTTTTCTTAAATTCGATGCAAAGAAATTATTTTTTAAATCTTTTTTATGCTTAATGGATTTTTAACGCAAACTTCCGAATAAAACTATTTCTGGTTATCTAGTTACCATGAAATGTTTAAAAATGTGCTGCGTTGTCAAGTCTTTTAATTTTTCATTCTTTGTTAAATTAAACAACTGTTAAGTTCATTGCTAACCTTAACAACACGATCATCACTCGGCCGTGTGAGTAACAAAAGTCGCTCGCGTTGGAAGCACTTAAAAACAAATGGTCGCCTGTTTTTTTCGGAACAGCTAGTCATGTTCCCAGAGCATCTTTAGATAAATGTGGAACGGTCAATTCTGAATGGTACATAACGTTTGTTGGACCAAATTCTTTGGTAAAAAGGAAAAAAGCAAGCGCCATCGAATAATTCTTTATTAAAGCAATGCCAGCCAGCTGTCAGACACCTTGTCTCAACCGACTAAAATATATGTTACTCTCATTACGTGGACTCTACACAACATGTAATAATTTCTTTGGCTGCAGGCTTACATTTTAAACAACCTTCATAAAATGTAGAACCCACTTCCATATGTACACTTTTTACATTTTTTTTTAATGTAAATTAAAATTTTCTGGAACAAAATTAAATTTACACCTACGTTGCCATTTTTTCGCGTTTTAATGTACATACACACACGGCAATGGTAAAACAAATAACTATTTAGACTAATTATAACTGACATTGCCCCACGTTGAAAATTTCAGCAAAAATGGATGAAAAGTTAACAAAATCCCACGAAATATATGACACGAGGCCGCATAACAGTAAGCCCTACCGCTTTTGTGCCGATGAAACCGTAATTGAAAGCTGGCGCTGATTAAACACAAGTTTTGCCAAGTTTTAATTGTACAACCTCAAAACGCTGGCCGGTGTTTGAATACATACCACATGTTTAAAATGTATTGTTGAGCCTTATAGATTATTATTTTAGTCGGGACAACCCATCTTGTAGCCTGTGTTTGCTTTAAGTGGCAAATGAAATTGTTGAAACAATAACTCAGATACAAGTCAAGTATGATCAACTAATTTTTGCGTAATTATGGTCCGATTGTACAGGGTGTCCTATTTTCGTGTGTTTTACGGGGTTTCTCGCTTATGAGTGAAGTTACAAAGATGCGGTTTTCGCGACACCGTGCTACTTTTTTGTCAAACGAAAGATGCCGCAAACAGATTTGTCCTAGCCCCCTTAGATTCTTCGCTACAGGGTGATTTTAAAAAGTTGTATTTTCGGTTACCCCTCGTATCTCAGGTATCTGATAACTTATCGAAAAGATAAAAACATGCTCTTATAGAACTTTTTACGCAGAATACAGTGGCGTACTTGAAATTTTTCTCGGATTTACTTTCTTTGAGATATTAGCCAAAGTTGCACTTTTTTAAATGGAACACCCCGTACATTTTTTTGCATTAATATTTGCCACACTGAGAGCTTTTTAAAAATATAATATAGTCGAAACTTATTTTTATAAACAGCATGAAAACATGCAATTATTTACTTTTTAACATAGGCGGCTTTGGTTTAAATTAATGACAGTCAAATTAATCAACGTCATTTATCTAAAAAATATGGCACAAAACCAAAGTTTTGAACATTTTGAAAAGTATGATATGAATAGATGTTTCATATTATCCAACAAAGACGTCGATGAGGCGGCGGAGCTTTATCTAAGCAGGTACGTTAGAAGAACGAATAATATTTTTTTCAAATTTGACTTTTTTCTCGATTTCCTGAAAGAAGCCTCATAGGCGCATATTTCGTAAAATACAAAACAATCTAATTCAATATGGGTCATTTATTTAATAAACCTAGGCTGAAAAATTATAGTAAAGATAATAAAGTAGCTAAAATAAATGTTTTGGCATCAGTTGAAAATACCCCAGGGACATCTTGCAGGCAAATAGAAGAAAATATCGGAGTATCCAAAACAAAAGTCGAAAAAATATTGAAACGACATAAATTTAAACCTTACAAGTATAAACATGTGCACAATCTTTATCCTGGCGATCCTGAGCGGAGAGTGGAGTTTTGTAACTGGTTTCTGAATATGTGTGAAAGGCAGAATAATTTTGAAAGGAAGATCATTTGGTCGGACGAAGCCCATTTTACCAGTGCGGGTATCCTCAATAGGAATAACTCAGGGTTTTGGAGCCAGGAAAATAAACACGTTATTTTTCCCAGGGAAAGCCAGGAAAGGTTTGGATTCAATGTTTCTTGTTTCATTTTGGGAAGAAGAATTGAATATTGTATTTACCAAGGAATTCTGATAGATACATACAAATCCTTCAAGAAAAAGCAATGACTATTATGGAAGATATTCCCTTGGTTCAAGTAAATGACATCTATTTCCAACAAGATGGAGCTCCGGCTCACAACTCTCAGGTGATACAACACTGGTTGGAACAGCACTTTCCTAATCGATTTATAGCCACGCACGAACCTAATTGATGTCCAGCACGGTCTCCGGACCTCTCAGTTTTAGATGATTTTTTGTGGGGATATTTAGAAGGTAAAATATACTCGGGGAGGTATGAAACAATTGAGGAATTAGGAGAGGCCAAGGAAAATGCCTTTAGAGAGTTGCGAGCCCGCTCTTTCATATTTGAAAATGCTTTAAGAAAGACTACAGACGCTATGCCAACAATGCATAAGACATCATGGTCACCAATTCGAACAGTATTTATAAAATTAGTAGTTAAGTTTGTGTTTTAAGGCTAAGAACAATTCTAGCGTAAAATTGTTATTTTTATTCATTAGGTTGTCTTGTTAATAAATGTTTATATTACTAGATTATTTTTTGGTGCGAGAAGGTATTTGACGTTGATTAATTTGACTGTCATTAATTTAAACCAAAGCAGCCTATGTTAAAACGTAAATAATTGCATGTTTTCATGCTGTTTATAAAAATAAGTTTCGACTATATTATATTTTTAGAAAGCTCTCAGTGTGGCAAATATTATGACGAAAAAATATACGGGGTGTTCCATTTAAAAAGTGCAACTTTGTGTAATATCTCAAAGAAAGTAAATCCGATAAAAATTTCAAGTACGCCACTGTATTCTGCGTAAAAAGTTCTATAAGGGCACGTTTTTATTTTTTCGATAAGATATCAGATACCTGAGATACGAGGGGTAACCGAAAATACAACTTTTTTAAAATCACCCTGTAGCGAAGAAACTAAGAGGGCTAGGACAAATCTGTTTGCGGCATCTTTCGTTTGATAAAAAAGTAGCAGGGTGTCGCGAAAACCGCATCTTTGTAACTTCACTCATAAGCGAGAAACCCCGTAAAACACACGAAAATAGAACACCCTGTACAACACGTAGGTCGCACCGAAAATTTTTACAAACTATAAGAAATACCACTTATTTGTAAAAAAAAATACTTAATTGTTTTTTAAAATATTCTTTTTTAATCTTAGCACATTTATTCATTTGATAAAACCAATCAGTAAAATATAAATGCTATGGGTCACTTTCGAAAAAGCTTCATTTGGATTTCAAAAACGCTGACCACACATTTTGTCTTTAGGGTTTTGGATATAAAAAAGTTACATGGTGATAGGTCGGGGCTGTAAGGTGGATGTTCCCATAATATCACCTTCGACTGCTCTAAAAATCGTTTTGTTTGCAGCGCCGTGTGGGACGAAGCATTGTAGTGGTGCAACACTAGGTTGCTTCTTGGATGCACTAATTGAACTTTATCCAGCACTTAAGGCAAACAAACTATTGTGTAGCAAGAATCATAAACAGTCCGTTGATCTTTTAATAAAGCCGTTGTGATTGGCCCGCTTTTTCTAAAAAAAAGCACGCAATCACCTTTTTCCCACACCAGTGATGGTGTCGTAGACAGTATTTGATCTACCATTGTCGTATTTCATTAGAATTTTTGTGCACGATTTGACGCGATCTGCTTTTTAAGCTTCGGTTAAATTATAAGATACCTTACGACTACAAACTTTTTTAACTTCAAGATGATGGTGCAAGATCTTGCCGATAGCAGACATTCCAATTCCCAATGTACAGCAAATAATTTGATATGTTACACGATTGTCTTCTTCTATCATTTGTCGAACATAAGCTATGGTTTCTTTAGTGACAGCCTCTCTTTAAGGCGCGTTTTCACCAAAAAAGCGAGCAAGAGCGAACATTTCGTCGTGTTCGTGTATGTTTGCTCGTGTTCGTTCGACATCTTGACTTCTCGTTCACACCAAAGCGAATACATTAAAGATCACAGTTGATACATTAGTTTTTGCGAGCGAATTCAATATGGCTGATCAGGAGAAATTATAGTTAGTTAGTACTGCTTTTGTTGTATTGAGTTTAGTGAAAAAGAAAGAACGGGAAAAACGAAAAAAACGATTTTGGCAAGCAACTTTGTTCAAGAACAGACACATTTTTTTATTTTTGTTTTTGTAATACGGGTCCAAGGAATTCAACAAAACCGGCCAAATTCGATAGCCGTCTATCAGTTGCAGCACATTCCATTTTGAATACCAATTACTAAACTACGTATATATAAAAACCCGATACTTGTAAATATTACCTGTTCGTAAAAGAGTATGCAGCAAAGTGACTAAAGCACGAACATTTCTAGAGAATTACATCCCGTCCACACCGAACGAGCATGAACAAGTATTTTCTTTGATGTACCGCCTTCCTGTCGATCTTTTTTGAACGCGAACAAACAAACGTTTGTTGGCCCGCTAGCTCGTACTTGCTCGCTTTTTGGTGAATACGCGCCTTTACGCAATTCGTCACTCAAAGAAACTCGAACTTGGGGCTTCATCACCAAAAGCAACACTGCTTTGGGCACAGACCACTTTTAAAATCATAATAAATCATAGCGCAAGAATTTTTGCGTGTAAGATATATTTTAACGCTAAAAAAAATCACGAAAAATTAACAATAACAGGTATCGACCCGCAATTACTTATAAAAAGACTTCAAAGAATGTGGATTTTGTTTTCAGCCTGCTTCGTATCATAAATGCCTTGAGTATATTAGTTTGCAAAAATTTTTGGTGTAACTCTAAAACATGGAATGATTTTACAAATAACCGATAGTTAGCTGAAAACTAAAGTTTAATTTACGAATCGAGGTGGTTTAACCCATACCTGTAAATAAACTACCAGGTAAAACAAGCCCTAAGTTTTTTTTTTAATTGTTAATAGGTAATATTACTAACTGTTATCGATAATATATATTTTTTGATATTTATAAATTATTTAGTACTTATTTCAGATCACCCAAAAAAAGTACAAAACCAATTTGTAGTTTATTATTGAATACCTTAAAAAATATTTCCACTGCTCATGTACGCTTGCTGTTTTGTACGTTCCTGTAGTAACAAAGCAAATTATTGTCAAGTTTCAATTCGATCATGCAGATTAAAGCGTTATTGTCTTTCCGGTAGCGTAGTGGTCAGAGCCTCGGCTCGCCGCGCCGGCGATCCGGTTCGAACCCCCGCCGGTGAGACATATTTAGGTAGTAGTTATTTAAAATAACGTCCATGATGGCATGTTGTCTAAAAGGTGCTGTGAAATGCAATATTTGTATTTTTCAGTGCTTGGGCAGCGTTGACGGAACTGGGGCAAAAAAGATGGGTTAAACATCGAAAAACCCGGCACTTACGGTACTCTGGTACTTAGGAGTATATATGTATATGTATATGTCTAGTATATAGTATATATGTATATGCAAGTCCTTCGTGAGTTGTCACAAAGATAAAAAAATATTCTTGTCTCATGATCATCCTGCATGTAACACGATTTGTAGTATTTTATTTTTGTAATTTTTTATTTAAATATATTTTAAAAACACTTCAAATAATGATAATGCTAAACATAGTTAAATGAGTTTAATGGTTAACGCAAACCTTAACCATAAGAAAAATAAGTTAATTATTATTATTAAAATGGATAGAAATATATTTCTAAAGATAATACCAAAGTGTATATTGAAATTTTACAAGTAACTGTTTCTAAATTATAGGAAAATTTTAATTCCTAATAACATAACAAATAACAAAATTTAATAAAATATATAATACAAGGCAGAATTACAGTGCACCTTTGTGTCAATGAAACCCTAATTAAAACCCAGCGCTGATTAAACAGAAGTATTGCCAAGTTTTAATTGTACAACGTTAAAGAGCCGACGCGCTTTTTGAATATAAACCACACGTTAACAATGTATTGAAGAGCCAAATTAATTATCATTTTAATATATAATAAAAGAATTTATTTAATTTTAAAATTTAAGCTTCTTCCAAAAATAAAATCCAAATCTATGTTATTATTTGACTCGTGTATGTGTCATAAAGCATTTTTTTATATTGAAAATAAGACTATAAACACGATGTTGTTTTAACGATTTTATAAATTTATTTTTAGAATATCATAAACCTAAAAATATAATTCGTCATAATCATATAAAATTATTTTTAATGGCCATTGATTCCAAGCTTTTACTGAAAACAAACTTTAAGAAACAGACATAAAATGTAGAGATATATTCATATTTCCCCATCCTAAATTATATCGATTTTCATCCAAGAGCTATCCTTTTAAGATTACCATAAAAACAAAATTTAAATTTATTCATATTCAAATAGGCCTTTAAAAACAAGCTATACCGCTCACGACTTTCATATTTGGGAAATTTTAGAGAAAGCCAGCTTAGTGTTTTTTAATTTAAATAAATGAGAAATTCATGTTACCAATAAAATAAACATACATTTAATAATTTTTATTTTTAATTAGCTTACCTCTAATGTTATTAAAATATTTTTTTTCTTTATCAAAATTACACGCTATTACTCGTACAGGCATTATATCATATGCATCTTTTTTTTTAAATATAAACAATTTAAAACTAGAAACATAATTTTAGAGTAACAACAATAAAATTCGGTATTTTAAAAATGTCAAAAATAAAGCAGGCTAAAACAATACCACTATATAAAATTATGCAAAAAGCCCATAATAACAGGAACAAAAAAAAAACATAATTAAAAAACTAAAATAAATCAGTACCAATTTTAATAATATAAAGTAATATAAAATGATAAAAAAAGATAATCAAATCAAACAGGCCAAATGCCTCTCAAAAAATCTTGGCCTCCCAAAGTTCTGTCTACAATTTTGTTCCACTTTTTCCTGATCTGTCTGTATAAACGGAAAAAATAAAAAAAAAACAGTTAATGATACAGACAGATTGGTGAAAAACTTGCCAAGTTAAAAAAAGGCAGAGATTTTTAGATAAGAACTTGACCCTTATTTTATAAAGTGTTTTTGTTGGAATAGACTGTGCAGGACGAGGCTCAAACCCTACTATAAATATTATTGTTGTATTATTATTGTTGTATATTATGTACACATATAAATTTATTTTAACATCCTTCAGCCAATGTTGGATACCTAAACTAACCTTTAGAAGAAAACATTTAGGGTAAAAATATGTTTTAAACACATGTAGGGGTAGAAAATTGGAGTAAGTTTTTTTAGCCTTAAAATATTTATGGTTAGTATAAGTACCTCTCATTTGTATCCTTTTCTTACATGGTATCAAATCTACCAGAGTTCTGCAGCTTTTGTTATAACTAATAAAAAAAACTATTGTAAAATATGATGGTAGATTGTTTTATAAGATTATAAGTGTCTCACGGCAGTAAGGAGATGAAAGACCAGGTAAGAAGCTGCAGAGGAAATGGATCGCAACATCGCAGGCATTTATCCAGTAATGCTTTAGACAGGACCAGAGCTTTTACTACATAGACAGTGTCTACTTTTAAGAGACAGCCTAGCTCTGGGCTATGTACCAACAATGGAGATTATCAGAGTAACATTCATCCCCAAACCTGGAAAAACCGGACAGGATGGGACAAAATCTTTAAGACCAATAGGTCTGATGTCGTTCGTGCTAAAGACCCTAGAGAAGTTGCTGGATATGCACATCCGCGAGAACACACTTACGAACAGACCTCTACACAAAAACATATATGCATACAAAGCAGTTAAGTTCACAGAAACAGCATTACATGAACTTGTGGAAAAGACCGAATATGCTTTTAAATACAAGGAGGTACTAATGTGTGCCTTCCTGGATACAGAAGGAGCGTTTGACAACACGTCCCCAACATCTATCTTAAAGGCGCCGAGGCGCAGGGGGATCGACACAACAATAAACTGCATGCTTAAAAGCAGATCAGTATATACTTCAATTCTTGAAGAAACTCTTGTAACTCGGGTTGAGCGAAGATGTCCGCAAGGGGGAGTTTTGTCCTCACTGCTATGAAACTGTTGATGAAACATTAAGATACGCAGACGATCTTGTCATTATGACCCAAGAAAAATTTAACAACACTGCAACATGCAAAAATGCAACAGGCCCTAAATACAGTAATCAGAGTATGTTAATCAGACGCGCTCATGGAAAGGCATGGGGCCTTAAACCAAACATGGTTTATTGGGTATACACCATGGTGGTAAGGCCTACGATAACATACGCATCACTGGTATGATGGACAAAAATGCGACAAAGAACTAATATTACAGAACTGGCCAAGATACAGATACTAGCTTGCTTAGCTATAACAGAAGCAGTTAAAACAACAGCAGCCATGAAGTGTCTCTTAGACCTTCCACCACTTAACCTCATAGTGATGAGAGAGGCAAGAATGGGCTACTTCCGACTGCATCAAAAACCAACTGGTGTCTACGCTAGTTTGGGACACAACAACAGAACAAGTCGGGTTGGCGGTAACATTCTGGACGAGAGAACAGATGATTCCCCAATACTCATTCAACAAAAACTTTGAGGTAAAAATTCCAGATCAAAGTGAGTGGCAGCAACCCGATCTCCCCCCACGGTTGGAGACATCATCTGGTATACAGATGGTTCCAAAACCGAACAGGGAACTAAAGCGGGTGTGTACAGTGAAATAAGGAATTCACAATTCTCCATTTCCCTAGGAACACACAGTTCTGATTTTCAAACAGAATATATATATATATATATATATATATATATATATATATATATATATATATATATATATATATATATATTATATATATATATATAATAAATATAATATATATATATATATATATATATATATATATATATGCTTTACTGCAATGTGCAAAACAAAAAAAATATATAACAGAAGGGCTTATAAAAACAAGCGAATCTGCATAATAACAGACAGCCAGGCATCACTGTGGGCACTAGTAAACCCTAAGGTAACGCTCAGGTTGACATGGGAATGACAAAAAGAACTAAAAGTCCTGGGAGATCGCAACAGGGTAACTCTCCTGTGGGTACCAAAACATTGGGGAACAGATGGCAACAAAAAAGCGGTTAAGCTAGCGAGACATGGATCATCCACACCATATTTTGGACCAGAACCTGCCCTTGGAGTGACTAAAACCACAGCACGAGGACAAACCAGGGAATGGATCCGAAACAAACACAAGGAATACTGGGAAAACTTCAATAGAGTAAGACATAGAAAAAGCTTTATAAGCGGCCCATCCAAAAAAACGAAAGGAGAACCACTCAAAGTAGAAAAAGAATTCGCATAACAGTAGGGTTGCTAACAGGGCACGATCACCTAAGAGGACACCTACACAAGGCTCATAAAAGGGGGGGAAGAAACAGCCTACCATATACTGTGCGAATGTGAAGTGTTGAATCACAAAAGACAGGCGCTTTATTTGGGAATGAATATAGCCACAGAAAAACCAAAGTTCGGTAGCTTTAAGGAACAATGATAAAAGATAATGGGAAATTAGGCACAAAAAGCCCAAGCGGCTGCGCTACCTCCGGTAGTGAATCAAGACAGCTGGCAGGGAAGAAGAAGAAGAAAGAAAGGCAACCCATACCCTAATTAAAGCAATGTGATGAGACTGCGGATATCGTATTAACACTAAAATAATTTAGAAGTTTCATTGTCTTTATTTTTAACTATTTCACACAGTTCTATTTCTGTCCATTATTAAATGTAAACAAACACTACATAACGGACAGAAATAGAACTGCCCAAATGTGTGAATGGTTAAAATAAAGACAATTGATGAAATTCTTTTAGTGTTAGTACCGAATCATTGTCACCCACATTCAAGCTGCAGATATCGTCTTGCATAATATCGCGTTTGAACCATGATCCAAGCATAATGAATTCCCAAGCAGAATTTTGTCTTGTTAAAATATGACTATTAAATTTTACAAAATTTTATATCCAATCTTTTAATAATTGTTCTTTGCCCCATTCAATTCGATAACGTCAATTATCTGCAGTTAGGAATAATACCAAATGCAATGAGTATGGAGAAAGCTCAATACTCCCAAAATCGACGATTGACAGTACGCGTTTTAACTTTACTTTCAAGTTCTGTAACGCACTGATTTGATATCATACCTGTAAGAAAGACGCAATCTCTTTATAGGTAGTTTAGGTAACAATACTACCGTTGTGTCATTTTATGAACTCGCGTGTCAGAGGTTTGACCCTTGGCGTCTTCTCCTTTTATATTAACGTCTATAGAGACCTCATGTAGATTTTTGTGCAGTTTTTAAGAAAAATTCCGAAAAGGCAAACCAGTTTCCTGTAACTCATTATGCCCTCTTTCAAAATGTCAATTTGGTAATAAATAGCTTGCTAGTAAAGTTACAAAGCAACAATTTGAATAAAAAACGCATTAATAAACTGATAAATGCATTTTTTTATATTAATACTTCATTAGAATTATATTTTGATAAAAAAGATGGACGCGTAATCAACCGGATCATTAATTGGCAGCAATGAGGATAAAGGCTAAGTGAATAAAATGGAAACTCTTTGGTGAGGCCAATTAACAGGATATGGTCGGTTTGATGTGCTTGTTAATGTTCAAATTACATCGACCGTAGCAGAACATAGATTTTAAAATCTGGTCAAAAAGTATAATAAACAACTCTAAATAAAAAGAAAATATTTAAATAACTATGACAACGTTTGCAGTAAGTTTTGAATTTAATTAAAATGGTAATAACAAATAATATAAAAAAGCCTATGAGAAACTTTTTTTAAGTGTATTTGATGTACAAAAAACCTTTTTAAAATCGAGCCATCCTATAAAACTCTCAACAACTTTCGTACTCATTAGAACTTTTCTTTCAACTTTCAGTTTACAAAATGTAGGGCAAAGTAAAAACTTTTTAAAGATCTTTAATAAATTCACTGCCGCACGGAAAACCGGTTACAAATGAACTAATTAGTGTTACAAATGCCCCGGTCGCTCTAGTTCTATCATTCGCATTCCACCACGCGAGACCAAAAAGCTTTCTCGATTGAACAATCAATATTAGGCATAAACTGATTAATTTGCGTTTTAATAATTTTGCGATTTAGGTATTCAATTGATTTCTTCTAAATAATTTAAAATTTATGTTTTGCCTAATAAACAACGATAACACTGCTCAACGGTGGTTTTGTTGCCTTTGATGTAAGAGTGGTTTCGAATACTTCTATGCCACCAATTCACAAAACCATAAATAGTTTTGGATAATTGGCTGTAGTTTTTTTAAACTTCACTGACATACTGTACTAAATAAGACAGTAAATATGAGAAAGAGAAAACAAATATATTCTTAAATATCAATTTTTTGATGATAATTATCACTAATAATTTTGTTTCAGGGTACCATTAGGTACAAAAAAATAAAAAAAAAAATAAAACTTATGTTAAACTTCCGAGAAACACCTTTTTGTTCACAAGTTATCACAAGCTTGTCTCGTATGATTACTTTGGGGACAATATTTTTTCAAAGACCAACAGTAATCTGACATCATGTGACTATCATATCTACCCTGATATCTTCCTTTCATTACTTTTAAATCTTGGTGAAAGCGCTTCCCTGTTCCTCATTATAATTTTCCAGATTCTTGAGAAATCTATCCAGATGACTGTGGAGAAAGTGTAATTTAATGCTCATATTTGCTTCTAAAATTTTACATTGTGGACAATTTCTTTATAATTAAATGCCTTTTAGTTGCCTCAAAAATTTTCTACCATCAACACAAAACCCCGCCAAGCTTCACGTTTACTAGCGGTCATAACTTCTCATTGTAATTAATTTTTTGCAGAACCAATTTATTATTTTATATTCTTCCTTAAATTTTATCGAATGGGTAATCGGTATTGATGCAAATCGATTGTCATTATGTAGTAAACTTGGATTCTTGTACTCTTTTACGCCCATGTTAAGAAGTAACATGAGATATTAGTTCAGTAGACAAATTTTTCATTTTCACTAAAAAGTGATAATATTTTAATTTCTTGGGTTCTGTGAAAACGTGACATTTGATCCCAATAAGTTCTTTTTTTTCAGTCTAAAAGCTAATGTTTCCAGCTTGTTTTAAGAACTTATGATCTTGTAATAAATTGCTAAGTTCATTTCAAGACACAAATAAATGTGGGGCAAACGATTCACCTTTATATTCACATCCACTAGTAGGTTGTATCGAATGCTGTATATTTGGCAACATTATAGTTTCTGAGGGCATGCCAACCACTTTTAAAGCATAGACAACATAAACTTAATGATAATTCGTGTTTTGGAAAACCTACTTAAACTGTGAATTATTTAAAAAATAAAAAACGCCAAAATCTTATTAACTAAAGCCAATTCAGCACTTTCATTAATATATTCGAAAACTGTGGACTCGAAAATATAGAAATTCATAAATATATTCAGGGCAACAAGATTTTTTTGTTAGCTGTGAGCCTATTATGACTTTTATTACGTTGCAGATCATCCATAATGTTACTTTTTATGATTCTTTATTAATTGATTGGAGCTTAGTGCCGTACATAAATTTGCCACTTAAATAACAAAATTTATATTTGTCAGGTTTTCCAAAATTTAATAACGTTTTTCAAGTTTTAATAAACGATCGCCAAAAAATATTTTTTAGCAATTGTTTATTTATGTGTGTTATTAACGTATACAAAATCATTTTTATTAGTTCTAATTAATGCATGATTTTCTAATTATCAACGATTTTAGTATAGGCAAATAAATATACACGAAACAATACCTGAAACTATTTTAAGGGTGCTTTAGCAAAAAACAATATTTCTTAAAAAATTAAATCTTAAAATATGTTAATTATTCATAAATTTCTTATTATCAAAGGACGGGACATATAAACTTATTAATATTGCAATGATTCAAAACTGTCTTATAACTATTAACAAGAACCATTGGTAAAACCATTGCGCACTGAATGTATTTTTCTCCTTTAATATCTTTATAGGTTTAAAAAGAACACCGATACCAAATGGAAGATAATGACTGAACAGACGGACGGACAGTCAGTCTGTCATTGAGCCGTAGTTTTAATATAAGTAAATAAAAGCATATTTATTTAAAATTATAAATATTCAAAAACAAATTTTTATTAATACTATGCCTGCAGCAGAAGTAGACGTTACACAATCCATTGGAAAGGTGAAATACTTGATTATATAGAGGTAATATAATGTCTAGATTTTACCAGCTAGATTAGTCCTTAATTTTAAATATTGCAAGTATATGTAAACAGTAAACGAAATTTTAAGCAGTCCAGATCATTTTAATCCAATAAAATTAATTTTAAAAATTGCAATATGTAAACAGTAAACCAAATTTAAGCAGTCCAATCATTAATAAAAAATTTTTAATAAAGGGAGATGATTGTAATGACGCAGACAAAAATAATCACAGTTTAAAGGTTTATTTACCAGAAACATATTTATAGTTAAGTAGTTAAGTATTTATATTTTTAAATTAATAAATATAAACATATTATTTTTTTGTAAGGTTGGTTGCCAACAACCAAAATATATTCTAAAAAAAAAGAAAATTATTATTTTTTCAATAGGGATGGTTTAAAATAGAAGTCAAAATTATGAAAAAAACTAATGTCATATTACGCTAAGATTTTCTAAAAATGTAAGTTTAATGTCTTATATTCCTGAAATTTTAGACGATTCAAGGATTGGTATGTGTCGCTACGAAAAATTAACAAAGATTAGTACTGATGAAAAAAAAAACTAATCAACCGGAAAATTATACTTTTTATCTCTTTTAACTAAACGTAAGCTTTCTTAGAACATTTGAATTGCCTCCAATTTAGTATTGAGTTCACAACGGATAAGGAGCAAAATTTAGCTCCAACTTTCCTCGAAGTTTTATATAAACAATAACGACTTAATGGACATATACTAATGCCGACATACAGAAAACCCACTTACATGTTTCATCGTACCGAAAAAAATCTGATACAGCATAATATATTATAATTTCTAAAACTATTATAAAATATTTCCTTTTTAACTGACAACCAATAACTTATTATTGATTTGTGTAAAGAAAATTTACTTTTGCAATCAAAATAATGCCTTATGCCTTTCCACAAACTCCTTTACAGGCAAAAAAACCAAATTTTTAATAAATAGAGTCATTTAAGGGATGGGTTCAAAATAAAGAACATTGCAGATAAGTTAAGAATAAATAAAAGTGGTGTTATGCTGGCTAAGAACAAAATCAGGTATGGGTATGGTATGGTAGAAAGGGTATGGCAAAATTACAAAGAAAATAGGTTCTGGACCACCCAAAGTTTAAAATAACGCTCAAGACAGAAAATTAATATTTTTTTAAAGAAATTATTTATTTAAAACAGCAACTGTAGCAAAGGAAGAGACTAATTTCCCTAGTTTGCCCAATACGGCTGAAAGCAGAATTCGAAGCTCGGATATAAATAGTCGATGTGCGGCTAATAAGATATTCTTGACAGAAATAAACAACCAAAGGAGAGTCGAATATGCCTAGGAATATGAAAATGATTTATGGGAGAATGTTATATTTTTAGACAAAAAACCTTTCAGTCGTGTAACAATGGAAAAATTCGCGTTTACAGTCCTACTGAAATGGGGTACAACGCAAAATACACATATAAAACCAATGAAAGTGGACGGTTTTTAATCAATGTATGGGGCTGGATCAGTGCTAGAGGACCACGGGTTTGTCCAATTTTACAAGGCAGAGTTAATGCAGAGTTATATCGCAATATTTTTAATAAAATCGTGATACCATTCGTTAGGTGTTAAATGATAATGATTTTATTTTTCATGATAATGCACCAATACATAAAGCTCGAATGGTTCAAAATTATCTTAAAGAAAATCAACTCTTTGTTTTACCTTGGCCTTTAAAGAGTCCCGACCTCAACCTAACAGAGAACGTTTGGGGAGAAATGACGAAATTTATGTATAAAGATGACTTTCGCCTCAGAAATCAAGAAGAACTACGAGAAAGTATAGATGATGCATGGGATACAACAAGGGGTAACAGAAGAGTATACCAGTAATTTAATTTTAAGTATGCCGCGAAGATAACAAGATGTAATTGATAAGCGCGGTGATATAAGCAAATATTAAAAAATCTGTTAATTGCTATTTTTCATTTTTGTTACTTACTACTATATTGTTTTGGTGTTAAACCTTTTACTTTTGCATGGCAACAATGATAACCTATTCTCAATAAATTTTACATACCCTTTAGGAGCTACTCTACATCTAGAATATGCTGTACCAGATTTTTTGCGGCATGATGGTACAATACTTATACCAAATTTCTTATCACTCCAGTGGTACGAAACAAGGGATCATACGTACTCTCTATAATCGCGCAGTAACCTCATGTAAGGGTAAGGAATCTTTGCAAGAAGAAAGGGCTAACAACGTTCTGTACTATTTGAAAAATAAATACCATGAAAGTCCAAGATGTTAGTGTTGCATTTCAACATTGGTTCTGATAAATTTTTAAAAATGTGTATCCAAAACTGTACAAACACTAGCAGTTTTTTAAAACATGGTGGTATTTTATATAAAATGCAATATTTGCATGTTTCGGTGCTGACGGAATGGTGGAATAAAACGGGTTAAACATGTAAAGACCCGGCAAGAATACTTGGTACTTAGGCTCAGAATAGGCCTTCGTGGGATGTCAAAAAAAATTAAGGTAATTCAACATTATATTAACAAAATCCAGGTAAACTGCTAATTTAATCACTTAAGCCTTCTGATCAACATTATATGGTTAACGTAAGGTTGTTTAGTTTTACGTCTCCCCTACAACGTCACGACCTTATGTAAATTTTGATTACTTCTAGAGATAACAATTAAGATATTTTAAGTATAAATAGTAATTTTACCGAAAGCCCGGGAGTCCGAGGGTTGGCAGTTCAAAGTGTGAGTCTAAAGGCTGGAATTATGTTACCCCATGTGGAGTGGTAATAATGTGTCCTATACAGAGTGTACTTCTATAGTCCACGGGCTCGAAGATCCTTTTAGTAAAGTGCCTCATATGGTAGAGGTCCCAGGTCCCAGGTCCCTAGGTGTCATGTAGTGTAGTGGCTGCGGTGCCACTATACTACATGACAGTATAATGTGTCACAAGTAGTGGAGTGACAGTAAACACCCAAAGGATTTTAATGCCCAGTATACTTTGTCACAAGATCTATATGTGTATATTTTATTTTTACGGGAGTTCTAATTCCTTTTACACAAAGAATTTATATATATATATATATATATATATATATATATATATATATATATATATATATATATATATATATATTATAAAATATATATATATATATATATATATATATATATATATATATATATATATATATATATATATATATATATATATATATATTTTTTTTTTTTTTTTTTTTTTTTTTTTTTTTTTTTTTTTTTTTTTTTTTTTTTTTTTTTTTTTTTTTTTTTTTTTTTTTTTTTTTTTTTTTTTTTTTTTTTTTTTTTTTTTTTTTTTTTTTTTTTTTTTTTTTTTTTTTTTTTTTTTTTTTTTTTTTTTTTTTTTTTTTTTTTTAGTGTTTCTAGAACATCTTGAAAAATACTGTTAAGTTAATACATATCGAAAATCAATTAGCCCAGTAGTGGTATGTCCTATCAGGGACAACATTCCTTTGTAAGGGTTTTTCCCTTTTTTGTTATTTCGTCGAAAAAATAATGTATACAGTGTGCATGTCGAAATTTTAAGAAATTCTTTGTAAAATTATTTAGGATTTTTTTATTTTTTACTATTCTAATCATTATTACACAAAATAAGTTATATACAATTTTTATTCAATAGTGCTCAAGACTACTACTATATATATATATATATATATATATATATATATATATATATATATATATATATATATATATATATATATATATATATATATATATATATATATATATATATATATCTTTAAATTGTCAAACAACTTGCATAAAAGCTAAAAATCTTCTGTATAAAAAAATGCTATGACAAAGTTAAAAATCGTTTTTCGATCCGCCTTTTACCAAATCTTTTAGACACGATTTAATGTATGTGGCAAAAAGATGAAAAGTATCCCAACGTCATGCACTTTCAAGTCTCGCAACTTGGCTCTTATCCGAAATGTGGAAGTAAAAATGGATAAAAGCGGAACGGGGTGACACTGGAGGTGCGGGGATTATATAATTCATACTGCCGTCTCTCAGGCAGGTGGATGAATTCCCGGAATATTTCGAGAAGTGTTATTTTCGACTTTTCTTCCCCCTTTCTTTGACTGCATTATGAAAAAACAATTTTTTACGCCTTCGCAAGGTATCTTTTCCTGATTTATTTTAACTAAAAGCTTGAAGCAACGTTTTATATTACGGTAACAGAGAGGGTGGTTTATCTGGTAAAATCCATGTTTTACTTTTGAACTGATAAAAAATTACTGATTTTTTTATGATATACAGATATGCTCAAATATGTGACGTTTTCTTTCAATTTTTGGTGTATAAGTTTTCGTAAAATTTGTTTAGTTTTAAAATGAAAACAATTTTTACCTTGAGGGGATGATTTGCAATACGGGTAAAAATTATTATATAATCCAAGTTTTGTTTTAAAAGCGACAAAAACGTAGGCCTATGAAAATAAAATATCCGTTGGTATATCTTTATATTTTAAACTTTTATTTTAGTTTTTTTTTTCATACCACGTAAAAACAATTAAAACTATTTGTACAATAAGGATAAGGGTATTTCTTCGCCTTTTCTTTAACTACATTTTGTATAATAATTTTTTACGTTTTAATGTGGTATATTAGAATAGCTAAAAAAGGTTGAGCATGTTGACCATCTACTACTGCAAGTTTATTAGATTTATTGTTGTTTCTTAATACGGATTTAGAGTTTCGCATTATGCCTAAATTTTTAAATGGATTTCATGAACATGACACATTTATCCTTTATGTACCCTATTAGCTTTTGTTTCTCTTGACCAAGCCTTATAAGTTTAGGTGTGCATAATACATAAGTACAACACTTGCCCAGATTAACTGCTTTTGCTTTCAGAACTTGTATGGGTACTTCTCTGTCAGACATTTTTTGTCATGTGTTTATAAATGACAAAATGTGTTTATTTCTTGGGTGGCAATTATGGATTAAAATTTGGATTAATTATTAGGGTTTATTAAACAAAAAGTATTTCTTTTCTTCTAATCTGTATTCTTTGTATGTATACCAGATCAGACCATCTTTAAAATATTGTTAATATCTTTGGAAAATGGCGTCTTCTACAACTCTTAGCATTTCCAATTCCATTTAAAGAAACGCTGTATATTATTGATAAACCCACGACCACAGTAAAGAATCCTTCTTTTGACCACAAACTGGCTGTAGGGGATCTGTCGCTCTTTAATAGGTTTGTTTAACAGCTTTTACTCCGAATATCTGGCCAGTATATTTTTTCTCTGGCAGCTCCCAATCAAGTGCCACTTTTATGCATCCTTTTACAGTCCAACTTGAGATACCACGAACATACCACTTTATTCTCTTCCTCATTCCTAGAGCATCCAGACTATAGAACCTGTTGGCCGCGGAACTCTTCCCTTCTCCAAATCTCTAAAAATTTAAGTCCTGTGTAAATAAACTCCCTTTTAGAGCGTTACTTCTAATAAGTTCTGGTTAGTTTGTTACAAAAGTAGACTATTTTAACAAAACGGCTAAAAATAAGATATATTAGCAAATCTAGAAATTTTAAACATAAATAGTTATTTATACAACAAGGCAAAAAGCACATTTTTTTGCACGGAACGTGCAGGAAGTAAAAAAAACTTTTTGCACGTATTGCATTCTAACATCGTCTTGTCTTATTAAAACAGCAGAACATAGGTAGGATACAAAATAAATTGTCAGTAAGATCTACCTATAAATATTTTTATAGTCATTAGTAGGTTTTTTTGCAGAGAAACCATAAAATGACTTATACCAAAGTACAGTTTGTATATTTAATGTATTTTTTTTTAAGAAGGAAATTAAAAAAATTATTTATTTTATATTGTTAGTGCGTAAAAATAGTTTCTTTATAAAACTTAAACAAAAATTTTATCTAATGTATTGATTCAAGTGATAAACGTATTTTCTTGTACCTCAAATATAACCCTTAAACTCATCAAGCAATTTACGCTTTTCGTGGTAATTTAGATAAATAGCCGTCGAAATTTCCGTGCTACCATTACGAAATGTTTCGCTAAGTAAAGCCAAAGTCACAAAACACCCCTCATAATTCCATTTGAAACGCAAAGGCAATTTTCGCTGATCTTAACGAGGCGAGCGGACCGGTCTGACAGCTCGGGCGGTATGTGGTCCGCTCCGACGAACGGCGCTGGGAAAAGGAGGCCCAAATGCTATTAGGGCTCTAAGTCCCGCTTTGGGGCTCTCTGACCGAAAAAGCCGTAATCAAAGACAAAATGTCTTGGCAAAACCGACGTCAGTACACGGCACCGGCTCGTAATAAAGGTATACGAGTCTAGACGGCTCTCGGATCCACTAAAATTAGGAAGAATAAAGGATAAAGAAAGGTAAAAGTTGGGTCAAAGGACTATTTATAGTTTTTTATCTTTTATGTATAAGTGCATTCTGCTTAAATATTAATTTTCTAATTAGCTTTTAGGTCTTTAAAGACAAAAATAAGTTAACTATTAAAAGTTATTCGTTTTAATTAAAAATAAAAACCGACCCATCGTATTTCATAAAATTATACAATCTTTTTTATTTTTGGAACTATTAAATAACTTTTTTTGGCAATCACCTTTGCCTATCCAGTAACCTAAGAATCATTTCATGTGATTTTTAAACACACTTTATAATTTAAATTTATGTTAATACATAAATAAAATTGCAGATTTTATTTGCAAAACAAGTAGGCCTTTAAACAACTGCAACAAATTAATGTGGGGTGTATTATTTGACAATGGCACGTCCGAATTATTTTACGTCCATTTGTTTTTATGGACAAAACAGGTTTTTTACACTTAGAGTACCTGCGGTATCTTAATTTTATAATTTTAAATTAAAAAGAACATATAAAAATTATAAATTATTAAATTGTTTGTTCACTTTATCGTTAGGCAACTGTTTTTTTTACATTTTTAACATTATAAATAGCTTTTTCGAATAACCTTTTTAAATATCCTGCCAACTTACCTCACTTTCTAATATTTTGTTTAAATTTATTTGATTCTTTCTCCATCCGGCGCCCATGAGCTGATTGTAAATATCGATTTTAAGGTTCTGGATAAGCAAAGCACTGCTAAGTCAAGTTTTTTAGAAGGTTCAAGAAAAAAAATCCATTTGTGTCCAACCTTTTGGCGGTCATTGAATAAGCAGGTTTTGTGGATGTTTTCATTTTTTCTTTTTATTTTGGTATACTAACTAATCTATCTAAAATCACCTAAAATAAAAAGGACCTTATTTTCCTAAAATATTTAAACATAAACTTGCTCCCTTAAGTTCAGCACAAAGAAGTTGAAACTATTGGAAATTCATAGAAAATAGGTTATTGCTCATTCAGCTAAATTTATTAAATAATTCTATAAACACTGTTCCTAATTTGTTGTCTAAAATATTGTTTAATTAAGATAAACTTAGTTATTCTTGTGCGGCAATCAATGCTGACTTGAATACTGATACTGATAGAAAATGGGTTGCATCGAGGAACGAATAACTCGCTTAGAATGACTGTATCTTAAAACTCGAAATATTAGTAAATTGACTGGAAAAGGAAATAATTTATTATAAATTATATATTATATTTAATTTGGTTACTAAAATAAGTCATTTTCTTTGAACGATTCGATTGCACAATTTCAATTTTCCTTGTTGTTATATAATTTAATACGTACTATCCATGGACTGTATAGCCTACTTACTTTTTCAGTTATTAGGTAACATTTTATTTTATTAGGTCTGTTTGTTATTAAAAAGTAGTGTACACCTTTTTACAGTTTTTCTACGTAAGCGCTCTTATGCAATATTTTAGGACCAGGACCAAAGTGCAAAATAGTGTAAAATATATCTAAATAAAAACAGACCTAAATATTGCTAAAAAAATTTATGTTTTTAATGATAGTGGTAAAATAATTTTAATTTTTACAATGATCTCCTCATAATCTATTTAGAAAATCTTATTCTTGAGCACAAAAAGCAGTTTTTTATCCACTAGTAATACATACAATACATACAGGGTTATTTGTACATGACATCATTTGCTGTGAGTACGTCTTTGAATATATGCTAATTCCATGTGCAGGGTTTTCTTAATATTTTGTAACCAACTTGCACCGATAACTAAAAAGGATAAAAAAATGTTCTTGTATAAAAGTTTTACAGTTTTTCATTTATATTTTTATATAAAAAAAAAAAATAATTAAAAAATTAAAAAATAAATAATTTTTTTTAAAAAAAACTCCTTATATTTTTATTTAAAATAAAAATATTTTATTTTTTAAATATATATATATATATATATATATATATATATATATATATATATATATATATATATATATATATATAAAAAAAAAAAAAAAAAAAAAAAACAGATTGCTGGCATTTCGTTAAGTCGTTTTGAAAATATTTTTTTCTAATTTACGATTGATCGCCTTGAAAACAAAATGGAAGCTATTAAGTAACATAACTCCATTTTTAATTTTCTGTTTATATTTTATTTTTTAAGTAACCCCACAAAAATAGATTCAAAGGGTTTAAATCAGAACTATTTGGCGGCCATCTAAGAGTGTCATACCTATCTAACTAAAAACCATATTTCTCGTTGAGATACCGAGTTAAAAAAAATATAAACAAATCATATCGTTTTTTTCCAGGCAACGCAGATTTTTACCGTCAATTGAATTTTTAAATAAAATAATAAATATTTACTAAACAGTTGAACAAAATGCCACTAAAAACATATTTTTGAAAAGAGGATAGGTAGACCTTTTATTCTAATACAAATTTACAGGGTGTTCTACTAAAAAAAAGATTAACTTATTCATTTTTCTTTTTGATGTTTATTTGTTTCTTTCGTTATGTTTAAAAGATAGCTAAAAAAACCATGAAACTTCTATATAAGAAGTATTTTTTACCCTTTTTAGTTATCGTTGAGTATGAGTGTCAAAATATAAATAAAAACCCTGTACAACACAGATTTTTTAATAACTATTTTACTTTGTAAAGGCTAGAGAAGTGTTTCAAAATTTACAAAATATACTTAACATTTAAAACTATCTGCCCTAATAAATAATTTTTTATTAAATGACTATAGATGTTAAAAAAAAAATACGTGTTTTCTGTATCAAAACTTTACGCCAATTATTGCAACCATAAAACTTATTGTTCTTAGTAAGCCAAACAAAATCTAGTACTGAAACTCTGTTAAAAACATTTTAATAGAAGTTGCAACTAAAAGTAAGTTCGGTGGCAATTAAAAGTAAATTGCCACGTTTTTGTTTAACTTTTTGCACTGTTGCAAAGTTGTGGGTAGTTATAAAGGCCGGCGTTTTAAAGGCCTTAGCATTTTTGTTTTGAGTTACCAAGTTAACTGGGTTTCTTTTTTACGATAATAATTTCTTTATTTTGGTTGTACTTTTGTAATTTATATTGTTTTAACTATAAAATAAAATGTGAAATTACGTAAAAGTGCAAATACTTATTTATATACTATCTTTTGGACATTAATAACATTTCAAGAATTTCTTTAATTTAGCCTTATCCTAAATATAAATAATTATTGTAAGACTGTAATAGACTGGTTTTTATAAATAATATCTTTCACGCAAGTTCAGGAATTTTGAAAGAACTTATAGAAATAAGTTATAGCGATTATATTTTAAAGAAAGAATATCTAATGGCCTTGACAATATAACAAAAAAAAAGACAGAATAAAAATTGGACTAAAAAATTGTTCTTTTTTTTAATTTATCCAATAAAATTAAATTACACAGCTCCACAAAAAAAAGTTAAAGCATCGAAAGACTTGACTATGGTATATTTATGTTTTTGGGGTCACTGAATCCGAATCCGGGGTCCATTTGACCCCATCACGTCAGGGTCAAGAGTATTTCAAGGTCAAATCTCAATCAAATTTGATGGGGTCAACTTGACAACAGATTCAAGTTGAGGGACCTTAAAAACATAAGTATACACTCTTCAAATTTGGTTGCGATTATTTTTGCAGATTTGACCTTAAAATGACCTTCATCCGGACCTAAAGTTCCGAAAGACTTAAACATTCGAACATAATTCGAATCCGCGGTCAGTTTAACTCCGTCAGGTCAGGGTCAAGAGCATTTCAAGGTCAAATCTGCAAAATTAACTAAATTTGAAGAGCGTATACTTATGTTTTTGAGATCGCTGAATATGAATCCGTGGTCAGTTAGACCCCATCGGGTCATGGTCAAGGAATATATCAATGTCAAATCTGCCAAATAAAAATTTTACAGATTTGACCACGGATTCGTACTTAGTGACCTCGAAGAATACACTCATTAAATTTGATTACGAATAATTTTGCGGATTTGACCCTAAAGTGCCCTTGACCCAGACCTGATGGGGTCAAATTGACCCCGGATTCGGATTTAGCATCTTAAAAACATACAGATACCATAATCCAGTATTTCAACTTATTATATATTATTATATATATATATATATATTATATATATATATATATATATATATATATATATACTCTACTATATATATATACTAATCATTATATTCATTCTGATCTAATAAAGTATATTTATTTTTTCAAATAATTTTTTTTTTAAATTATATATATATATATATATATATATATATATATATATAAAAACAACTTTGTCACACTCTACACAGTAGAGTGGTACCGTTTCATTATTTATTTGATTAATAAAGTATATTTTGCATTTTTTTTTCAACAATAATTTTTTTTTCTTATTTTTAAGCAGATTCTAATGAGTTTTCAATAACTTTAAACTTAAGTAAAATTATATCGATAAGTTCTATGAAAAAAAATCCCAGTACTACCCGATCCATAACTTCATTAGTCCTACCGCTAACAACGCGCCTTAAATAACAGTTTGAATTGGATATTTTATTTTTTATATATCTATTTCTTAAGCATATATAATTTTATTATCTTCCTCAAACACATATTATAAATCATTTACCATTTTATAATATATGATTTACCAAGCCAATTGACCTAACTTGATAACTAAATTAGGGTCTAATTTAATGAAAAAGCTATAAAGGTACAAATTAAGTTAAATGGACAAAACTTGAAAACAAGGAAACAATTACTTCAACAAGAATTGAAAAGCCGTACAACTTTGTAGAATTGTCAAGTTTAATGGAAAGTGAAATTTATCGAACTGTACCGTTTATATCAAATTAAATAGGTTGATTACCTAAATTAGGTTTAATAGTGGCTTTATACAGATACGGTATGGTACAACATAACTACATAAATATTAAAATATTGTAATATTAAATCGAAATATTTAATGAAATCTTTGTCGCTATTAAGAAATTTTAAACGTCGACCTTGTCTAATATGACAGTAATGGATTGTTCAATACAAATATAGTATAAGGCTTGTTGATAACAGGATAAATGACATTACCTGAAAACAAGTGTCTAACAAAAACTTCTAGTTTTCGTTGTAATTTATTTTGATTTAAGTCTTAACCTTTCTTAAAAAGTAAATTAAATTATAAGTGAGCTGCTGCTTTTACTAATTAGAAAATTTTTAAAGCACAAATAATTTTAAAAATACATTGTTTTGTTTATTATTTACAAACAAATAAAAAATAACCCAAATAATAATAATTTTTAAAACCTATCTACTCCTTACAAGGAGTATTTAGGTTATAAAAAGCTTTATCGATATCAACAAAGGAATATTTGAAAATATTTTTGATAAACGACTTTATATACAGGGTGATTAATGAGGAAATGTCAATACTTCAGGTACGTAGTCAGGGTCCAAAAATAAAAGTTTATTTTTTTTTAATGTATAAATAATTTAAATATTGGAGTAAAAATAAGCATCCGGGGGTTTTTTGTTATGACGGATTCGAACCTAATGTTAGTACGGCTCTTACTTGTAGAGGTGCCACCTACACGTCTTTTTATTATTTTGAACAATCACAATGTTTTACTTTTTTAAGTAATTTAAATAATTGTTTTCTCATTTTTAGGTCAAAAAGGTATTCTTGTTAAAAGTTGATATGAGCAACCGTTTTCGAGATATTTGGATTTAAAAATATTACGACGCATCTGATTTTATTATAGCAAAATTTAAAAAAAATAGCACAAAATGTATAATTAAACAATATGTATTTTAATTTTCAATAAAATTTTTGTTCTTAAATTATGTTTGGCAAAACATAAGCTGGGTTTTATAATTTCATTTAAAAAATAGAAAAATTAAATAAAATTTTAACTTCCTGTATTTCCCTGTATTTCGGAAACGAAGGTCTTGCAGACCCATATTTGTATAGACTGTTATGTTTATTTTTGGACCCTGACTACGTACCTGAAGTATTGACGTTTCCTCATGAATCACCCTGTATAAAAATGTCTGTATTAGCTGTACTACCTATGTTTTTTGTAAATTTAAATTAAAAGTTTTAACAAATAACGAGTCGACGCATTTTTAGTATATCACTGGCATTTAAGCCATAAGTACTGGGTTTGAAGTTTTTGTATTTTTTTATTTTAAAGTACATATGGTCTTTTAAAATGTAAAAATATTTTTTATGGCCAAAGACACAAAAGCCATTCTAAACAAAAACATTGGGTAAGTCAGAGAGATTAATGGATGACTGCTCCTAAATGTGGTCATAAAATTAAAAATAACAATAGCAAAAACTAGGACAAATGGGTATTTTTATTCTAATTTGTTACTTCTTACTATTTATAATACAAAATTACCATGAAAACACTTTACTACAAATAAAACATTTGTTGATTACAATTGTTGTCCAACTTTTAAATTGTCTATTTAACTTACTAATGACTCATTATGTAGTCAGTTATCTAGTTTTTATCATTCAATTTAGTTTTTGTATATTAATCATGTCTTTGTTACAAATACTAATAGGATTATTCATATTTGTGACTATCGTATATATCTTTCTATCAAGACCATTGAGGCATTTTTAATTAATTAGTTAATTATTATAGGTTTATTAGACTGTTATATTAAGCTTAAAATAATTTTATTGTTATTTAGCATTAGCAGTTATATTATCTGTTATTAAGCATAAACATATTTTTGGCGGCTATTGACACGCATTTTATAAATTTTGCAAGTTTTGTCTCCTACTTGGTCAATGAGTCTGAGAATCGATTTGGCAACCTAACTATATTTAATTTTGATGTTATTGCTTTATACAAACCAAAATTGCCTATAATCTTAAACCAACAGAAAATGTAAAAGGAGTATTGTTAATTTATTAAAGATTATTGATTATGATTTTATTTGTCTAACTGTTGCATGCATTTTCAATGTTTTATGACTTCATTTAGAAAATAAAACGTCATAGAATCTCTGACTGATAAATTAAAATGAAATATTATTTTTTTAACATATAATATTGTGTTTTTGTTACTTAATAGGCTGCCAAAAATGTATTGATATGGTCACAATGTTTACTAAAAGGCACTCTAATGAAGTACCATTTGTTACCATTTATCTAAGGGGCACTAAGGTTCCAGCACAGGTGGTACTCTTATTTGAGACCCCACCATTTGTTTCACTGTTTACTTTCGTATTTACCATATTTTGTGACACTTACAATCGGGGAACTTGGGGACCGGTGAACTATAAAAGGATTAAATAATTACAACACCCAGTATAAGGTAAATTACAAACCCGTTAAAATTGATATGGGCGTACCTCCTGTACAAGGAAAGCAGTTTACTGGCAGCAAGACCCAAACTCCGGACTCCCGACTTTCGGTACGGTTCTTTATTATTACTCCTTTGCTAACTATAATGTATAAAAATATTGTTATTTAAAGGCACCCGTAATCGAGCAGTGAGAACGTGACCCACCTGTTATTGGTGACCGTAAAGTGACTTGTTTGAAAACCTTTACTTTTATTTATTGTTGACCCGTTAAGAATTGTTTTAATAGTCTGTATATTGTAAAACGTTTACAAATTTCAATTTAAAGATTACCATACTTAATAATATTTATTTATAGGTCATAATATTGGTAATAACCAATTTATATTTTATTTCTTTGCGGGATCATAAACCTTATTGACACGTGGTATTTAAGCTAGATCCTAAATACGTTAAAGGTGGGAAAAGAATAAAATTTAAGGGTGTATATTATTTGCACTGTGTAAAAATATTTTTTGAATATAAAAATAATTATTAACAACTTTAATAAAGTTTATTACAGTTTTTGTTTAGAAGTAGTATTAACAAACTCAATGCTTTCTTTGCTAAAAAGTGCAAAAATGTGGGGTACGTATTATAAAAGTTATGTTTCAGATTTCTGATTTTGCCCTTATTTTTTATTAAAGCAAGCATATTATTTTAATTTCTTTCATTGGTTTACCTGTCTTTTATGAGAAACTAACTCTTAGGTATAGTTTGTTTCTTAAGGATTTTTTTAAATAATTTGTCACATTTGGGAAGCGCGCTTACTTCTGCCTTTTTTTTAAGTGCCTATTCTTTGTCTTTTTACTCTCTACTATTTTAAATACCTAATAATTATTTTAAAAGTACTGCTTATTTATCTATTATTATTCGAAGAGAGGTCAATTAAGAAACTATAGGTCCCCTCTTTGCCGATTCGATTTAAAGACTTGTTAATAATTTAAAAGTATATACGTTCAAAGAAATAACAGGTATACAATATAAACTTCCAAAAACTTACTTGCTTGCTTGGCTTTTAAACCAGGTTTAAACATTCAAACTCGACTATAAAAGCAAAATTTCAGCATTTACCCATATTATTAGATATAAATAGGGTTGACTGAGTTTTGATTTAGAAACAAAGCTTCTTACAACTCCAGTAAACTACCAAACAGTTACCTAAGTTGCATAGAGGTTTACTTAAAGTTCAAGTGCCACAAGTCTACTGTTTTTTTATAGTGTTTACCCTAAGTTAATAATGTTCGAACGATTTTTAGCTAGCAAGATTTTTACTTGGTTTTATACTAATTTTAATAAATTAATTGATAATTTGATTTTTTCCATTTTTAAGCATCCCTCGTATTTTAGTTATCTTGTAAATTACAAAAAAATTAAAAACTGTTATTAGTGGGCATTTTTACGTAAAATCCAATGACGTAGTAAGATTGTCTTGTTTTATTTTAAAACTTCAATGCTCACTACCCAGAAAGGAAATTATATGGCTATGACTTAAATTACTTATTTTTAAATTACAAATAGCTTTTTGGTCTTTGGTCTATGCTTAAGTCATATTTTTAACAGTATTGAATTTTATATTAAATTTAAAGTAATCTAATCATACACAATAAAAGTATAAAACCTAGTTATTTATTTAGCTGTTAAAAATATTGTTTAAACTACAATCCAATAAGTTCTATGCATTTATTACACACTGTTTTATTTTTGCGTAGTGCAATTAATATTAATGAACTGTCTTGTTCTGTGGCATTCCGAAACTCTTGGATTTATGATGTTGGGTAGGATATATTTTGTTTTGCAAATAACCCCAAAAGAAAAAATACAAAATTAATAACTCTGGTGAACTTGGAGGCTACCTTATAGTGCTATGGGTGCCAGTCCAATGAAAATTATCATCCAAATATGCTCTTAGAAATTGTGCATGATGTGCAGGGGCACCCCCCTGCTAAAAACATAACTGGGTTAACGATACATCATCGCATAATTCAGCTAAACTATTTTCCAGAGTATTTAAGTACAAGTTACAATAAAATTGTTTACCAACATAAAACGGTCAGTACAATTGTTTTTCCGGTATGTATATTTGCCAACACTGGTTTTACACTGGCAACAGCGCACCAAAGGGCACTCTGACGGCCCACTGACAATATAACTTAATAAGCAGACTAAATCAATTGTCGTACATTTAAAAAAAATATATCAATGTTGCCAAATATAAAACGAAGGCAACTTTAATCAGACAAAGAAGTTGTAAGCATTAATTTTTAGGGGTTTAGAAGGAATTCTGTAATTATGTTAACGGCAAATTGGAAAAAATACTCAGATAGTTATTGTAACTTTCCAAACCAGCTGGATATAAATATTTGTAAAAAAAGATCTAGTATACGGAAGAAAATAGTAATTTTCCTAACAGGTGCGGAAAGTGATACTTTTTCGCACGCGGCTGCCGTTACACGAACGACGCGCAGTGAAGTTCGGGTAAGCAGTCAAGAGCAAAAAAGTTACTTTCCGCAAGTGTTAGAAACAATATTTTTTTTACAAGCGAGAGGAAAAACCAACATAATTTTAAAGATTTATGATTAAAATATTATTTATTAACAAAGAAATTTATACACTTATTATTACTATTAACATTTTTAGTAAAAGTGCAATTGGTCGCGTTTTGCAAATTTATTGTTGACGCGAGTTACTTTTTTGTAGAAAACGTTGACGGCGGCGACATTGGGTTCTTGATGAGCCAATCTTTTGCAACTATGAAAGTAGTTTCTTGAACCGAGAGGTTTAGTACATTGGAAGATGGCATTGACGGTTGTTTCTGGGTAGTGGAAGGTGTTTTGGTAAAATTGAGTATTTTGTTTGAAATATCCTTTCTAAAATTTGTTGAATTCTCGAGGTATTCTTTAGCGACTGATATAGACTTCCAGCCTTCCAGACGTTTAATGTTGGATATTTCTTCTCCGGAGTTTGCGAGAAATGTTGCAGAGGACCGGCGAAAGCTATTCCCAGTATACAATTCCGGGTTAGGAAGTTTGAGATAGGCCGCTATTTCCGAAGGTATTAATGCCAATACATTGTACTGTACACACTCCGTGTTTATAGTTCACAAAAAAAGGCCTATGGAGTATTGTCGGCTTTCTTAAACTTGCATACTTTCTATATAGATTCAAAAATTTTCCATTTTCGGCATCACCAGAAATGACAAAGTTTCTAGAGCTGTGATTTTTTGAGTCTGGGATGTGTATCAATACTAAATTTTCTTGGTCTTCAATATGGTCCAGACATATGTTTGTTAACTTCTCTCTACGACAAGTGCCCGCTAAGCCAAAAATCGTAGCCACTTTTATATGTAAATAAGTATCATCTGGCGCTTCATCCATGAATTTCGATATTTCTTTTTTTTGAAAGACTTTAGCCTTTTTGGGTCTACAACCAACGCTTTGTTTTTTAAGGTAGGCCGTCACTTTGAAAATCTTACTTAAATCTATGTCGTTTGTAACTAAATGATACATTTTAGCATAGAGTATCTAGACCATAATGTATTGGGTTTACATGTTTTTGATAAATAAGAGAAATAGGCCAAAAAATCTCTTCTTTAAAAGACTAAGACTAACCACAACTAACCTTACTTTGACACCAGCTCTCAAACATAACAAATTCTTTTTCATACCTGTGACGAGATTTTATGGGCAGGAGATATATACTTGCTATTTCGGCTGCTTCGATAATTGATGCTGATAAATAGTCGTCAGAATCCGTTTTGGTTGAAAACTGCGTGACAGAAAATTAATTTTTGATAGATGCATAAACAATTAGTTGGTTGCTACGGATTTTTTGTTATGTGTTATAAAAAGACTGCAAAATTACAGCAAAATTCAGTTTCTTCAAATATATAACTATTATAAGCAAAATTATGCATTATTTTATAATAAGATACTAATTTATGTTCTAAAAACTAAAAGATTTTACTTTTCTGCACTAGTGCGGAAAAGTTCTATTTTCCGCACGTAGATTAGTGCGAAAAAGTATAGTTTTCCGCACGTTTGTAGAAAAGAATAATTTTTTACGCACCCTCTCACACAGCTTTTAGTTAGGTGTGGGGGTGAATGTTACAACAATTTGTAACATTTACCCTATTTTTTGGATGTTTCTTCCTTTGGTTTAAAGATTACTAAAAGAAGTTTATGAATGTAATGGAGATAATATTAAATGATAAAATGGGTTTCATAATGCTTTGTTCTATCATTTGTAGTACTTTAAACAATGCCAATAATTGCTTCCTACCTTTTGACTAATTTATATTAAACTGTCTTTGATTAAACAAATTGCCTCTTTAGTAGAAACTATGTTTAAAAACTAATTAACTAAAGTAAAGAAGGCACGTAAACAGAGAAACAAACTACTTAAGATACAAGTGAAAAGCCGTTCAACTTTATAAAATTGTTTGTCAGTTTACGAAACTTCCAAGACGCTTTGTTTCATTAGTGGAATTTAACCAGTCCTACTTGCGTTAAATAATATAGGGTAATTGCTAAATATGAGCTTAATATTGGCTTTATGTGCTTGAAGGAAAATGTTTCAGGGCATAAATTAGAACTAAGATGAAATGTGTAATTGTTGAATTAAGAACTAATTCACATTGGCGCCGGCATGTCGCAATGCAGAATAATCAGAAAACGTTGTTAGCAAATTATCATTTTTTTAATAGTATATTATTTAACGAGCATATAATGATCTTGATATTTACGCCGATGAAGTTTATGACACGAGCCGTAGGTAAGTGTGTAAATTAGCCTGGTGAATAACAGCTATTTAACTATACTTTACCCATAGTTATTAAATAATTTTAGCTAAAATTAGAATAACCCTTTAGTTTTTAATTTGAAATAAATAAGTTAAACAACTTTTTGACAGTTTAAATTAAAATTAACCAAGCCAGCCTTTCGACAATTGTTTCAAGCCAGCGATGTCCTTTATCTATTTCTATCGATTCATAATAAATAGTATTGTGAGTCAAAGGAGTTTGACGTTTTATTTCATTATAGAAAAAGTAAAACCAGTAAATAATGAAACCATCATTTACTAGTAATAGATATTATTATCTAGAAAACACATGTATAAAAAGCATTGTTGCCTTTTAACTGTTGGATATCAATAACTTTCTGTATATATAATTATATTTATTGCTTTTACAAGTCAATTTACACAAAAACTTCAAAATGAAAGTAAGCTATTAAGGCAGAGTATTATACATAAAAAAATGGTTTTACATTATCTTCAAAAACATTAGTCTATTATAGTAAAGTTTATTTCTTATCAACTAATACTCTTTAGGATAATCTTTTTAATCAGGCATTAAATTTAAAAAAAGTTAATTATGGTTTAACTATAAATTTATTTAAATAAAAATATAACTAAAAAAAACATGTATTCCAAATTTTTTCTAAATAATTAAAAAAGGTAGCTTCTTATAAGGTCTTTAAATTCTTTGCAATAAAAAAGCTGTACATTTTGTACCTACCTGTTTATTAAAAACTAAAATTTGTCCTAAACTAAGTAACTCTAACTTTTTAAGATCTATTTTGTTTCTATCCTCGGAGAAAATTTAGGAAAATATAAGCTGCCAAAATATAGTTTATTTTAAATTAGAATTGTAAAAAAATATCATCAATCTATTGTTTTCCATTGATCTTTATTTTGATTAAAACGTTTTTCGTCCGAAAACATTATTTGACTGCTATTAGGATAAAAGATGCGACCTTTCTGATGTGTAACATTTTTGTACAAAAACTTCTTTCGTCCCAAATGGTGCTTAAGTACTTATTTTAAATTCAAATCTAATTTGTACCTTGGCAAAATATTGCCCTTCATGTCCCGTCTGTTTGTTGGCTTCGGCTACACCTTGTCTACAACAGACAATTTTGCGTCCTTAATACAAAAAGATACATTTTTTTTAACGTAACTAAGAAAATTGCTTTCAAAGTGAGAGTTAATGCTTTTTTTGTTACATAAAATTTAAAATAAAATGACTAACAAAACAGGCTTCTGCCAGTATACAGTAATTTAAATTTTTTTTTTTTTTTTTTGTTATAAATAATTTAAATTTTAAAAATGTTTCTTAATTTTCTGTAATAAATTTAATTAAATATAATTTAGAGGGCGTCAGCCAAAGTGCCTCACACCTCAGATTTTTTAAGAGAATCTTTATATTATACCCGATAATATTTCAGAATTTTCAAATTTTCTTGGAAAGCAAAACAAGATAGGAATCAAAACTTTGACGGTATTGATTCAGGATATAATTATATTTTACAAAACAGTTTTTATTACAAAATTTCTTTTTATATAAAAACCTATGGGTAGAAAATAAAAAGTGAAAGTTTAATTAAAGTGGGTTTTGTATATATTTTAAAAATGGCATCTTGTTATGACACGTGTACTCTTATCTTTATTCCATTATTATCTATTTTGCTTTTACGTCGAAACAGTCTAAAAATTCAAAAATTACTATTTACTTTAAAAGTTTACTATCTGATTATTTGGAAAACACCGTTTAGAATATATGGTATATTTCTATGCCACATTTTTTATATTCGTTAACAATAAATTTGGCAAACAATACAAAAATTTTCTCTGATATTAAATTACTCTATTATTAAACTGCCGTCAAAAATAAATTATTAAACAATAGCAATATTACAAATTACCTATTGTTAGGATAACAAATAATTTAAAAAAACAAAAACGAGGGGTACAATAGCACAATAGGGAAAACAGAAACTACCTGACAATCAGCCAACTTTTGCATTCTTCTTGGCATTACCCGTTATTTGCTTAGAAAACTGGATCTTTTATTGGTAAACAAAGCAATTTTGTATATTTTAATAAAAACCAACCCAAAATTTATCGCTCATCTAGAATTTCCTTCTATTGCAATACTGGGAAATTTTTAATTATACAGGGTGTCCGAAAAAATGTCGCAAATCTTCCAAGAATGAAAAAAAAAACCGCTGAAAAGAATACTACAAGTTCATAAAACCCTTTTTTCTACTAGCGTGTGGAAAGCAGTACTTTTCCGCACGCAATTTAGTTTGGAAAGTGTCATTTTTCCGCACTAGTGCGGAAAATAATCACTTTTCCGCACTAGTGCGGAAAAGTAAACCCTTGCAAATTTCCCACTTAAACAGGTACTCAAAATGTTTTTAATTCTGAAGTTTGACTTAGTATAATTCTATTATTGGCATAGTATTCTTTTATTTGTACAGATTAGGTGTAAAATCAACGAAATATTCACTAAAAATTAATATTGTTTTAAAAACATTGTTTCAAACATCCTGGTATATATTAAACTTGCTTGTCAGATTTTTAGTTTTGACCGGTGCCGGTGTCCATATTATAAAAGATCAAAGTCATTAAAAGTAATCGATAATTAAAAGTGTATTTAGTACTTTCTGATCAGTATCGTCGATTTTGAATAAAAAACGTTTCCCATGGAGTCTTCTGACGAGGAATTACCTGAATCCATTCTCAAAGCAGCCGAAATAGCAAATTTAGATTTGTTGCCGTCCAAGTCGAGGCACAGGTACGAGAAAGAATATACAGCATTAACAAGCTGGTGTGGCGAGAAAAAAATCAAAAGTATGAAAGAAGAAGTTTTTATGGCATATTTCGCGGAACTTGCTAAAACATGTTAACCCAATACCTTATGGTCAAGGTATTCCATGTTAAAAAGTGTCATTAAGATCAAAAAGAACATGGATTTAAGCAAATAAATTACATCATTTTTAAAGAAGCAAAATGTGGGATTTAGACCCAAGAAGGCCAAAATTTTTTCGAAAGATGAAATAGCAAAATTTATTAATGATGCCCCAAATGATGTCTATCTAGCGATGAAAGTAGCTACAATTTTCGGACTAGCTGGTGCGTGTCGTCGAGAAGAATTGATAAAAATTAGCATTGATGATATTGACGATAAGGGGAATCTTTTAATTGTAAATATTCCAGACTCCAAAAACCATTCTAGCCGAAGTTTTGTCATTGCCGAGAAAATTGAAAATGGAAAATATCTAGCTTTGTATAGAAAGTATTCCAGTTTACGAAAGCCCGAAACACCACACAGAAGATTTTTTGTTAATTACAAAAAATTGGCTTGTGCTGTTCAGTGCATAGGAATAAATACTTTTGGCAAGATGCCCTCTGAATTAGCTGCCTATTTACGTCTTCCAAACACAGAACTTTACACGGGACATAGCTTTTGCCGTTCCTCAGCTACAATGTTAGCTAATTCTGGTGAAGGCATAACGAATAATAAAAGACTTGGAGGGTGGAAGTCATCATCTGTTGCAGAATTCTACCTAGAAAGCTCTACAAGTTTCAAAAAGGATTTATCAAACAAAATATTATCCCAAAATTCATCTACCTTTGAACACAGCAAAACGCACTCAAGGCCCATTGTACCGTTTTCTAGCAAGCAACAATGTGTCTCTGTTACGACGACCGGTTCAATTGCACCTCAACGGCAATCTCCAACTCCGCAACTTACCCACAACAACTTGCCTCTGCGATTCATTTGCAAAATGCTACCAACTGTTCTTTTACGATTAATGTTGTTAATAATAATAAGTAGTAATGGTAAAAATAAATATTATCTAATGTTTGTTTAGTTTGACTTTTTCCACACACTCGTAGAAAAAATGTTTTACCTAACACGTACGGAAAGTGTCTTTTCCACCCTTACAACAAATTATAAAAGTTTCTCAATTGTTGTATATTAATTAAACCATACTGTGTATATAGGTTATATCACTGAGAAAATTCTAGGTCTTATATATGTTGTATGAGGTTGTTTAAGGGGTTAGTCTACTCAGCGCGCTTTTAAAAACGGTATTTTCACTATTTTTTTTGTTAAGCTTCTAAAAAAGTTATTAATAAAAAAGATGTTGGGCTTGATAAACACACTTTTGAACTGCTAGGAAAATTTATTTTTTACCTCGTGTATATTCATTCATTGTCAATATCAGTATTGTCAGTTATAAAGTTCAAAGTTTTAAAATAACACCCTAAAACACGACACAACGAACACTTATTTATAAAACACAATAACTCTTGCCCCTGGTATCACTACGCAACTGACTTTTACATCAAACATCGCGCAGCAATGAGCAAGCGGTTATTTATTCTTGTTAGCGTCACCGGACGCATCTCAACCTATCAAAAGAGCGCTAGCCACCTGCGTATTTCGACAACAGCAGTTGTTGCCTTATTTTTCGGTTAGAAGTACTTTAATAAAAAATGTTTTGTTTTACATTTAAATTTCAAAATAAATAGGTTAAAAAGAACGTTTTAATATTACTGAAATTATAATAAAATATATAGTTTCTTATATGCAACAAATATGTAACTATTACTATTTATTGTAAATGAGTAAATTTAATTTTAGGGTTTATTTGGTAGATTATTAAATTAAAATTTTATGTATTTGACAACATTGTTATACCACAAAAATTTTTTGCTCGCATTCTTTTTGTAGCTACAGATAAACTTGTCGTACTTTATTTATAGGTAATGGTAACGCTTCAAAAAGTAGATATGTGAGTTACGTTGTCCATATCTTTAAAACAAATCATCTAAAATTAAAACATTTATTGGCGATAGATTAGGTATAACAGTGGGTTCGATTCGACCTACAATCAATAAATTTAACATATAATAAACAAAATTGCGAACTATTAAAAAAACAACAATAAAAAAGTGTATTTTTTGTGGTTTTGGCTTAAAAAAATAGTAAAAATTAAAATTTTGAGATGATTGTAGGTCGCATCGAACTCATTCATCTAAAGGGTTATCTGGTTAAAACTTTATAAGAGTTGGTTCAGTAGTCTCTAAGAATTGGACAACGTAAGGTCGAAAAACATAGTTTCGAAATAAACGCCTTTTAAGTAATTTTTTTATCAAAAAACTGAAAAAATCTTACCAATATCTAATAGTCGATACCTGCACCATACAAAGTTCCTTCTGCTGCTTCCAGGATTAGACTTTTATATAATTTATCTTCTCTAAGCTTTATTCTGCCTTCTTTAAAAACATCGAATGGTTGGCGGTTTCCTAAAAATATGCCCGCTTTGTCGCGCGCTCGGATATTAAAACGTAAGAGGCAGAAAAGTAAATTTAGAATGCTCGAATCATTCCAAAATTTTCAGTGAATGTTGTTAAATGCATAAACTTTTGAAAAAAAAAAAAAAAAAAAATCAAAAATGACCGAGTAGACTGACCCCTTTTAAGAAATAGACCATAAAAAAATGGTGACCGCCCTCTGAGTATAGGTTTATTTTTTAATCCTGAAAATAATTTTACCACTATTTTTCATATTTCCTGTAAAACCAAAATTTCGAAAAAATAACTCCATGCGATCCGCAACAGCAGCTTTTAAGAAATAAAATTGTTAAAAATAAAAACAAAAATAACCAGTCCGGATCAACATTTTGAATCTGAAGTTTGGTAAGTTTCAATGTCACCTAGAAAGCAACCTTTGGGAAGAAAATCAGCTAAATCGGAATAAAGGCCGATTTTCCATTCTTATCCGTCTACGTTGGTTAAATTATAAATTTGATGCCTACAAAGGCTATGCCAAACCCTTAAGGAAAGGGTAAGGTTAATTCGTGCAAAAAAGGCACATTTTTGCAATTTTTTTTGTGACGACACAGTTAAAATCTATTTATTAAAACTAGTATAACATTGGAAAAATATTAAGTAGAATTTTCATAAAGAAATATTAAAAAATTCGGCAATGGCAGCAATTATTTAAAAACGTCTCGAAAAGAAGTAGAATTGCGGTGCCCCTCATAACTAGGTGTTAGATCCTCTAAAGTCAAAAAACCAAAGTTTTTTCGTTTCTCTTTTCCCAGGTAATGCTGGAAGGGTTTTTCGAAATTTAAATTTTTTACTTTTTGGGAACATTGGAAAGTGAAAAACGTGATTGTTCTGTAAAATAAAAAATATTACCAATTTGAAAAAACTCTCCATCGTTACGTCGTAAATTATGAACAGAAATAGTGTTTAAAATTTTAAAAGGATCGGTGCAGGGGTTTTGAAGTTATGAGTGGTACCGACTTTAAAAACGTCAGTTGAAGAAAAAACGCTTTAAAATTTTAAACACTAAAAAATTTTGTACGTAAAACGTGCATAAGGTGCCGCAGTTTGGTACGAGCAGTAGACAGTTAGAAGTCAGGTATAAAACAGACATATCATTCTTTATAAAATTATGTTACTGCTCTCTTAGCTTAAAAAGTCTTGTGGACGATATTTTTATCAAATGGTTAAAGGGTAATAGAGATTACGCTATTTTTAAGGTACTTTTGAAAATTTAAGTAGTTTTTATCTTAAAAAATTGATCTTAAAATAAGTTATTTAGTGTGTAAATATAGTTACGTAAATATTATCCATAAGTAAAGTTAGCTTTACAAAATTTAGGTAACACAAGTGTGATTTTAGTGCTGTTTTTTATTTTAAAATAAGGAGTATATCATTTATCTAAACCAACTACCTATATACAGAACATTTTACAAGGGTGTGAAAGCTTACAATATGTAACCCCATCTTCAAAACCTCGTTAAAAATGCATTACATTTATTTGATAATAGTAGTGATTTACCACTACTATTACATAAATAATGGTCAAATTACAAATCACCTTAAGGTATTGTTTACCAAGAACAAAAGATAATTTCTTTAAAATAAAGGCAAAGTGGTACAATAGACATACAAAACACGGCACAGAGTCGTCTGTTTAGGAGTTTTGCACTAGTTTTTGTTAATTACCTTCTTAGAAACAAGTTATTTATTACACAGGGTTTAGGTAAGCCTTTTCTTTAAATCTTATTATCTAAATGAGTTAAATGAACTGATATAACTTCGTGTAGACTAAAGCAGAAAAACAAGTAATAAAGGTAAAGAAAACATGTTAATTTTAAAATTATGTAAGAAATGTTGTTCTTTGACTTGTATACAGGTACAAACGGCCTACTAAATTGGGTGGAATTTATAAAAAAGTTTTTCTTTATATATGAAGTCGTTTTTTGTAGCTATATAATAAAGAAGGGTATATTAACAATTAAGTTAGTTAAGATACTTTTTTAGCGATCCTTATTTAAGACACCTTAGGGGTCGGGCGAAAGGACGCGGAGACGGTGGGCGAAGACTAACAAACTCGCACTACCACAATTTTTGTATAGCCGCATTAAAAATATTATATTTTATTCTTAGGTTCTTCCAATTTCGGTGTATCGATGCGATGTTGTTTCCGATTGCAAGCCCACAGGAGATAACGTTTTTCGGTAACTATTTTTCACTTAAATGACTTAAATTATACACCATTTTAAAGGTAAGGAAATAATCTATGCCTCTGCTGTAACGGATTTTTGAAATATGAGTCGAGTTAAGAGAAAATAGTATCTAAACATAACCGATTTTAGGGTGACTTTCACTCAAGGAAATATTGAAAACTAAATCCAAATTTAAAAAACTATAAAAGCAGAAGCCTAGATTTAAGTGTTGGCTTTCATATAGTTTTTGAAAATTATCTATAACTTATACCGTTTTTGAGAAAAACATTATGCCCCTAACCCCAAATTGGATCCAATTTTCGCGGCGCGAATGGACTCTTAATAAAATTTAAAAAATATGTTTAACCTAATTGTTTTAGAGATGTATTTTTGTTGTAGGCAACCAATGTGACAAATGTCAATATTGACGTTGGAATAACAAGGTTGTGTTAAGAACGAAGTTTCAGAATAAACCAATATTTTGTGAATATTAGTTTCCTCCACTAAAATCCCTTATTAATAAAAAACCTGGCAATATTGAGGGTAATCAACGAATGATTTTGTATACGTTAGTAATATTTAAAAATAAACGATCTCCGAAAAACATAATTAATGAAATATCCTTGTATTTTAAGGGATAAGTTTGTATTTGCTCTGTGAATCAGTATTAATTTTAAAATGTTTTATTAAACTTAAAGTGGCTAATTTTTGTAAAACCACAAATTGTTAAAATATACGTTTTTTAAGTCCTGTTTCGTACTAAACAAAATATTTACATAAAAAAAGTATTGAGGAGAGAAGTATAATAAAATTAGTTGAATCAGTCGTCTATTTGCAAAAATTATTGTACTGAATAATGACACTAAAAAATATTATAATTTAGTTTATATTAAAGTAATATTTTTTTTTTGTGTAAAGTAACAATATTAACAATAAGTTTAACAATTTATTTTTATTTTTAAATATATTTTAAATTAAAAAGTATAAATTTGGGTTTGTAAAAATTATTAAATTTTAGCAAAGAAAGCGGAATTTTTAATATATTTTTTGGAAAGTATCATTATATATATAATATATATATATATATATATATATATATATATATATATATATATATAATATATATATATATATATATATATATATATATATATATGTATATATATATATATATAATATATAGATAGATATACGATATATATATATATATATACTTTTTATAATATATATATATAATAATATTATATATATATATATATATATATATATATATATATATATATATATATATATATATATATATATATATATATATATATATATATATATATATATATATATATATATATATATATATATATATATATATATATATATATATATATATATATATATATATATATATATATATATATATATATATATATATATATATAACCGCTTCAAAATGAACTTATTTTGATATACAAAGGCAAATACTGCTCTGTTATTATCCATTAGTAAAATGAAAATCTACACGAAAGATACCAATTATCATTTTATTTTAGTTACTGCAGCTTTATATTGCCTAAAAAAATGCTTTATTACAAAATTTTATTCAGTATAATAGAACAAGTCTTATCTAGTTTTATTAAGTAAAACGCTTAAAAAGGGGTAAAAATTTACTGCCGTAAAGAATTTGCTTTTTCTTTCGATAAATACAAACTTTTTAAACATGGTTTAAATAAAATTAGTGTTTTAATTTTTTAAATATTTTACTAATTAGATGATTTAAAAGCAAAAAATATATATTATCCTTCTTCTTCTTTTTCTTTTTCTTAGCCATTCTAAATTCAACTTTGGACATAGGCCTCTTCTAACGGTTTACATCGAATTCTGTTTTGAGCGGTCTGTTTCCACTTTAATCCACCAGTTCTCTTAGGATCGTCACCCCACCCCATAGGAGGCCGTTCTTTTGTCCGATATTCAAGTCACGGTCTTCAATTCTGAATAATAATGGTATTCCATCTTTCGTCGCCTTGTCTTGCATCATGCCCTGCAAAGCTCCATTTTATTTTTGCGATGTGTATTCATGCATCTTGGACTTTTGCTTTACTTCTAATCTATTCGTTTGTTTTCTTATCGATCAGTCTGAATCGTAGAATGGCTCTTTCCATAGATCTTTATGTTTTAATTATTTTTCAATATTTACTTTGGTAAATGTCCACATTTGGCAGCTATATGTCATAACTGGAATAATACACTGGTTAAACACCTTGGTTTTTAAGCACTGTGGCATTTTGGGGCTCTTAAGTATCCATTGTAGTTTGCCAAATCCTGCCCATGCTAATCAATTATTATCCTTAGTGATTGTTTATAACTTTAAACAAATAATTTGATATTAATTAAAAAAAAAACGTTTAAAAGTTTAAGTTTCCCAGTATATGTAAAAAAATTAAATGTTTGGGTTTAATATTCTGGACTTAATTTGCAAAATTATCCGGTTTTCCCCACGAAATTTAATTGAAAAATTATTTTGCAGAAAATGTTAAACCGCATTTAATGGAATTCGGAATGATATTTCAAGACAGCATGAGGTATTATTTGGCCGAATATGGAGGTCCTAAATCCAAAATAAACTATGTTTTTGTCCTGTTGTTTTGTTTAATTGCTATTTAGCAACAAACGTAATATGTTCAGCAATTTCTAATTTTAACTTGTTCTATCTTGTATAAAATTTAGTTATAAAACTTTTCTCTCCCTACAATTTGTTCCTACGATCAACCCTTATGGACGATTTGGTTAAAAAAGAGCTTTTTTTCTGTGACGTCACAGAAAAAAAAATGTATTATACACGGGAAAAATATTAGATTTTAGCTCTCAGTTAACCTCAAGCTAAAATCCAAAACTTTTTCCTTGTATAATTAATAACTATTTTTCATTTTTTTACATTTTGTTTAACAAATATTCCAGACCATTCTGAGAGGTGGCTTGTTATATACATCTTTCTGAAGGGTTTTCAGCAAAAACATGTCGGCTATCTCGTACATCCAACAACATGTCTTTTTACAGATAAAATGCATAATAGAAGAGTATTAAAAATTACTAAGAAAAAAAAAGCGAATCAAAAACCCAAAACCATATAAAAACTCTTTTTATGTACATTTTATGGCTTTCTATCAAAGATTTCTCGTCTCGATTATGAAAACCTTGACATTTCTTTCACGCAATTCTGCTCTTTTTTACAGCGATGTAAGATCTGCCCAGAGGGAAATATCGGAATTTTTCAAACATGCAACATAATATGGACCTGCTTTACTAAAAAGAGTTCAATAAAGAATACACATACTTAGAGAAAACGATCACGTGTATGTCTTATATATAGATGCGGTACAAAAAATACATATTTAAAATAATGAGTTTTGCGTTGTTTGAGAACAGCATGAAAATAGCCGGGTAAAACACAATTAAATTAAAACTTTACAAGAAATAAAAAAACAAAGTTGGCGGTTTAAAAAAAAGTAGATAATAAAAATTGTTTATGTACGATTGACCAATTAAGTGCTATCTATAGAACAATTTTGCGTCCGTAAAGTAGCACCTTATTGTAGTAGTAACATAAAGTTACTTAATTTTACTAGTAAAATAAAGTAACTGTCATTGTCAATAACAAATGGTCAAACAACAATTTAAAAAAAATTATAAAAAAAATTAAATATTCACAACAATATTTTTAACGATACACACCTTATTAAGTAAATGCTCTCAGAGGTCAAGGATTTTTTTGGTTTGTAGCCGTCTCCTTTTTGTTTCAAGAAAGGTATCACGCTGGGAAATTTTGATGAATCTTCAAGAAGGAATTGACCTTCTCGAAGATTAATTGTCGATCGCAGTATTTACTTTATAACAACAAATTTTTAGACTTCGAAAGGTTGGTGCTAAAGTAAGCTAAGATTTAGTTTTCATTGGTCTTTTGCAATTTTTTTTAATTACAGAACTGTCTGTACGCTTTGTTTGTATCTTCATACAACGTTCTTGATTTCGCAGCTAGTAAAGAGTCCTTAACTGCTGCTGCAGCCGTCTTTATTTCTTAAGACTTCTGAAGTTTGGGTTCCATTTTGGCTTTCAATACTTTTATCGTTCTAGATTATTTTTTAAATATTATTATCTATTTTAACTAATTTAACATGTTTTAAAAATAAACTTTTACATCTCACAGCAACTGCCGTGGCAACTGCTTGATCACCACAAGGAGTTGCCATTTTTATGTTTTGTAAAGTCAGTTGTGTGAGTTATTTTTGCATTTAAGTGTTATTGTTTTTAAATATTTATTTTGTAACTAATACTGACGTGTTTTTTGTTTGCTTTTTTATTTTTTTTTAGTATCTTGAGACAGTCTATAAAGCCTTAAACCAAAGTTCTAACGTACCGTTTCTTAAGTGTGGTAAGATGTAGTTTAACATGGGACTTAAATATTTAGAGATTTGCAGAAGAAGAGAAAACCTCTGCGCGCAGTAGGTATTACAGTGTAGTTGCTTTGGGGATAAAGAAATAAACATGGTGACTTCTTGGCCGCATAATAGACTAACTACATATTGTCTGTCTACTACCAATACCTTATAAAAATATTTGATTTTTAATATACCATCTCTACAATTGCTTACATCTCTTAAATACCCACCTTTTTATCAGTTATATCTCCAAATTCTCTAAATTCCTTAGCAGTTTTTATTATATAAATAAAAATCGGATGCCTTAATACTTTGTTATGACATATAATATTCAGACGTCTAGCTTTTTTACTATTACGAAAGTAAAAAAAGGTTCATATGCTCTCTTATACACAAGACTTGAAAAGCAAACTTTTTGTGCAAACAGCCGAAATGAAATTTTTATTTACAAATTCATCCTTTATCAAAACCGATAGCAACGGCTTACCTGAGCAAAATAAAAGGTATCAAGTTGCGTGAGGATTTCAGTTTTTTATTTTGTCCTTAGGACAGAGTTTATAGACTGACAAAAAATATTTTTGGATAAGATGCGTAAACAAAAGTACAAAAAAAATAAAATTTTGTGACAAACAAGTGCAAATATTAACGTAATGTAATATACTGTGCATTCCCGGAATAATTTTAAAGAAAACTTTTTTTTAAGGCTATTGGTAGTAGCAATTTTATGATTGATATGGTTTTGAGTGCCTTAATAAAAAAACTACATAGTGAAATTAATTTTAGGTTTGCATTTTGGAAAACGGGGAAAATTGGTCATTATTTTAGAAATTATAATTTATTTCGGAATCTAGCAATTTTAGCAAAAATGTGTAGAGAGTCTTTCACAAGAAAATAGATAGCTTCATCGAATTAAAAAAAAAATGTAAAAAACAAGATGAAAAAACAAAAAAAATTGATATTTTTTTCCTAACAAGCGCGGAAAATTTCTTCCCGCAAGTGTTAGCAACTATATTTTTTCTAGGAGCGTTCTAAGGGTGATGACATAAAACATATGTTTTAAATAAAATGCAAGTGAAAAGATAAAATTAAAAATTTGTTAAACAGTAATAATAATGAATAGTGTTATGAAAACTAGGACTTCTAAGGATTGTACAATGTTATTTATAATATTTTTATATTTATCAAGTACAATTTGTCATACGTTGTACATTTACGGTAGAAGCTAAATCAAGCGAACGGTTTGAGAAGATGGATAAACCAGAACTTATGATGCTCTGGAAGTAGTAGCTGTAGCTGCAGGCTGTACACATGGCGTTGGCTCGAGTGAATTTATGGTTCTATTTTTCAAAACATTATTTGTTAAAATTTTATTAAAAATTTCCATTTTATGTGTTATTAATTCATCTATATAACTTTCTGCAACCGAAGAAGATTTCCATCCTCCGTGCCGTTTTAGATCTGTAATGTCTGTCCCTGAAGAATTAGCCAATAAAGTTGCGGAGGACCTCCCAAAACAGTGACCGGTATACTCCTCGGGGTTTCAATCTTAAGGAACCCGGCTATATCAGAGGGATGGTTTAAAGCTCGGCAATTACCTTATAAAATTTGCTGATGTCCACATTTCGCTTCAGTTTTATTATCGTTTTCAGCATGGAATATCTGGCCCATATTGTAGACGGCTTTAACTTCTTAGAAAGTGTAGCAAATTATGCTACATAAACCTTCTCCTTGTCCAATTTATTAACGTTTTTTTGGGAACACCAACCGTTAAAAAACGAATAGTCTTGTTCATATCCAGGAGCAGATTTTTCGGTATAATTTCTAAAGTAGCTACATTAGCAGAATGTAAAACATCTTGCGGAATTTCGTGTTTCATATTTTATATAAGATTATACTTGACACTTTAAAATTATTTTGAAAGTTAATAAAAACTCATCATCATAGGAATAGAAGGTGAATCAACAATACAATTATTCAACGTCACACTCATTATTTTAGGTGCTGAGAGCCAGAACGAACAAAATTTTAAATAGTGCATTAATATGCATTTTCATTTTTCTAAAAATTTTAATCTAAAAAACTACACATTTTTTTAAACCTAATTTTTTTTATTTACGTCATTAATTGGATGTTCGGTCTGGTTCTCAACGCCTCATTTAACGTTTGCAAGCTCTTCCCGCACGAGTGTGGAAATAACATACCTTTTAACACTAGTGCGGGAATAATGTCTTCCCACACAGAAAATAATGTGGCAGAAACCATTTCCCACACGCTCGTAGAAAAAACGCAATTTTTTATTCAGGTTTTTGTCCACCATTTTTTTTCCTAGACAAAATAGATACAGGCATTGCTTTCTTATATATTAAAGTATGTTTATGTTTTACAAACCTGTAGCTGTTCACTCTACCGTTAAAGAACCTCTTTTATAGTATCTGGCTAGATATACAAAAAATATTAAAATCAATAAGGAGTAAATAAAAAATTCACGAAAACTTTTAGGAAGACAGTGTAAACAAATAATCAAAAATTTATTCTGTTATAATGATAATAGCTTAATAGGTTTTTATCTTTAACAATGTATTGGTGATTTACGATGTATTATATATTCTGTTGTGTGTCTAGGTTTCTGCATAGAAAGACAGTCCTGATTATAAAAAACTTTTCATTCTTTTCACACAATTTGGTCCCAAATCCTTTTTGCCAATATAATGTAAACTTTGCCCCAAGGTAATATAAAAATTTCATTTCGCACGCAATTCAGCCTTCTCTATCCTAACCTTTGTCTTTATAGATTACTTGTTTCGATATACTGGGTGACCACAAGACCTTTATTCAACGTACAATTTAGTTACTCTAGATTTTTTGTTGTAATTTTTTTAGATTCTTAAAACAAAGTTTACTCGGACCCCTTCATTGGCTTCTTTGATTTTTAGAAGCCACAATTTTATGTGGGGTTGAGGATGTCCCTGGTGAAAGAGGATGGTGCAGAGGCCAACGTAAGTAAGGTGCCCTTTAACACAAAACGAATTATATAAAGCGCTCTTGCCAACATCAAAGAAAATATACAGGGTGGCTTAACGAAAAGGAGCCAAGGTCCGTCTTTTTAGAGAAAAAACGCTTGGAACTATAGACATTTTTTTTCGAGGGGAAAACCTTTTAAGCATATGCAGCAATCCCTATCCGCAAATTTTAAATGGAAAGAGGAGTTGAGTTGTGCCTTGTTTGAAAGCTCTTTTGATTCTCTTTATGTACCGGGTGTCCATATAAGAAAGGACGCCGGCTGTATGTCGGAAACCATTTATCGGACAGCGTTGGGCACAAAATATTTTGTGTAAAAGTGATCAAGAAAAATAACTGCAAATTATTTTTAAGTTTCCAAAACCACCGCAAGATGGCGCAACTGCAACCTTAAATTAAGAAACCTATTTTTTCTCCAAAATTGGCTGGCTTTAGGTACAATTTTCATACCATCAACAAAAACTCTAAACAATTCTGCATCAGTTTGGTTAAGGACTGTTTGTCGTTTTCCAATAATAAGGGTGAGAAAAGATAAAAAATATTTCAACTTTCAAATAGCTCCCACATCTTTTATCGAAAGTGATTTAAGTGGGTACTTGTTTAAAAGAAGATTTATGGCTCTTTTAAATGTCATTTTTTTTGGTGTCGGCTAGTTTGTAGGTCACCAACTAGAGGGCGTTGTTTAAGGTAAACTTGGTTTCTAAAGATTTTATTAGGAAAGTTTATTACAACAATATTTTTTTACCATATGTTTAGAAGAGGAAGCAAATAACTACAGTTTGGCGAAAACCGCGTTTTGATATCTGCATTCGTTTTCGAGTTATTTTAAATGAACCTGGTTTTCAAATGATAAATAATATATTTCTGACAGAGTAAAAGCATAATTACTGTAGAGTAAAAAAAATACTGGAAACTATTTTAAAGTTTGTATTGTATCCACTAGAGAACAAAATGGACAATCAAAAACATGTAAATGGGGAATTATTAGTCAACTAGGCTTGAAAATAAAAACAAGAATAAAAAATTGGAAAACGACAAGACCTATTTAAGTGGACAGTTGTCAGTTTTAATCCAATTTTTAAATAGGTGTTGCCCTATCAGAATCTAATCTGCATAACAAATGAGAATTGCATGCTAGCAGTTTATTTATTGAAAAATTGGACTGGAACTAACAACTGTCAACCTTAATAAGTGATGCCGTTCTCCAGTCTTTTGTTCTTGTTTTTATTTCTCAGGCCGCTGGACTAATATTTAAATTCTAATTATTAAATGCTTCAATTACTGTATTTTTATGTTTTAGATTGTTCATTCTGTTCTCTAGTGAATATAATACAAACTTTAAAATAGTTTAATATTTTTTCTGTTACTCCGAAGTACTTATTCTTTTACTAACAAATATATTATTTATTATTCAAAAAACGGATACTTTCAAATAACTTAAAAACGAATGAATCTACAGTAAAAAATATATTGTCGTATTTAACCCTCTCAAGAAAATCACGAACAACTGAGTGTTCCTTAAACAACGCCCTCCAGTTGGTAAACTATAAACTGGACAACACCAAAAAGGATAATATTTAAAAAAAAACTTTAAATCTTATTTCAAACGAGTACCCACTTAAACAACTTTTTAGATGAGATGTGGGAGATAAAGCTATTTAAAAGTTGCATTATTTATCATGTTTCCCAACTCCTATTATTGGAAATATGACAAAAAGTCTTTAACTAAACTGATAAAGAATTAGTTAGAGTTTTTGCTAATGTTATCAAAATTGTACTTAATACTAGCTTAAAAAAATAGGAGTGTAATAAATTATTTCCGAGATACAGCCGGCGTCCTTTTTTATTTTGACACTCGGTAAATCTCAAAAAAATCAGTAATAATAGGCTTAGCAGACCGCCTATAAATTTATCTAATTTAAAAAGCAATTAGAAAGCTAAAAATGACCCATTAATAAACAATTACCCAAAACAATTAATAAACAAATTTAAAAACAGAATCCATAAATTTTATAATGGAACAGAAAGAATATATATATATATATATATATATATATATATATATATATATATATATATATATATATATATATATATATATATATATATATATATATATATATATATATATATATATATATATATATATATATTAAGGTGTAAAAGTATGATGCTCATCATTTTAATGGGCGATAGTGGAGCTCAAAATAATCGAAAGGTTTATATGACATATGTCAAAGCTTGACAGATTTTTTCTAAACGATGTTAAAGTCATGCACTTTAAAAGCAGTTATTTCTGTTTTTTAATAAAAATTAAACTAAAATTTTTAAAGTTTTAGTTCAAATAAAAAAAAAAAAAAAAAATTTTTTAAAATTTTTCCCCGTTGCAAAGTAACAATTGGAAAATTGTCTTAAACCTTATCAGTAGAGTTTAGTTTAATAATAAATTAAACTAAATTTTAATGTTGTCCTATAAAGATATTTTTGTTTGTTTTTGTTCGGAAAAAATATGCCATATGTTTTAAATTCAAGACAAACGTATTGCAAGTGTACCAAAGACTGATGAAAACGGAATGTGTGCGACCGAGAAATCTTATTCTTTAAGCAAAACAAAAAAGTGCTGTTTTAAAGCATAATAACTTTGTGTTCTTAAAATGGATATTAAGCCTATTCTTTTATGGTAAGTACAATTATTTTTTAATTACAATTAAACACCAAACAATAATTGATTGTTTTTTACCTAAATTTAATATCAAAATAAATTGCAGGAAGTAATTTTTATTACTTGTATGTAAATGAACATCTCCTTAAAAAAAGTGTAAACAGTGCAAAAAACTCACAACAACGTTCGAAGTTGAGACTCGCTTCGAGGAAACAGGCGCGGTTTAACTTTTTAAACTTTGAAAGGGCATATTTCGAAAACAATTAACTTTAGACTCATAATGTTCTTGGCTTTTTTCGACTTATTTTGAGCTCCTCTATCTTTCATTAAATCATACATATATTTTATGTATATATATATATATATATATATATATATATATATATATATATATATATATATATATATATATATATATACGGGCCTATGAACGGGAAATCTTCAAAAAATAAAATTTCCGTCTAAAATGTCCCGTACAAAAAAAATTTTTTTTTTTAGAATCATAATAACCTCCCCAAAATTTTCATAAAAAACATCATAATTTTGACCCGACCTTCAAAATTTAAAAAATGATATTTTTTATTTTTATATTTTTTTATAAATGTTTTTTATGTTACCCTTTGGGGTCCCATGGGACACGACTGGGGAAAACTTTTTTTTCGGGGGGAAAATTTTTTTTTTTTCCCCAAAAAACGGTGATTTCAAGTAAAATTGTAAACAAAAACCCAAAGTGTTGTTTTTATTTGCATTTTTTTAAAAGGTTTTTTGGTTCGGTTTGGGACCGCAATTGGATATTTGCCTTATTCTTCGCGGCCGTTCTTACCGATGCTGGGAAATTTTTTTTTCCCTTTTTGCTGTAACTACAGATTTAAATGGTTGGTTTTTTTAAAAATTAACTAAAATTTTCTTTTTCAATTGATAGTTTGGGCACCACTTTCAGCTCTTTTTAAAGGGGTGTGTTTCCTGCCATTTTTTTTTTTAAAAAAAAGAAAATTTTTGGGTGTTGCTCTTCCGCCACATCCCTTTTTGGAAAAACCCTCTGCTTATTATAATAAATAATCAATACTTTTCGATCCAAAGTTAAGTTTGGCATTTTAAAAAATATTTTTAGACACTGACAACGGACACCTGTTTCTTTATTAGGTTTTTCAATAGGTATTTATATTCAGTAAAAGGTGGCATAAGCCTATTTTACGAAAGGGAAAAAGAATTGCCCAAGACTAGGAAATCCTTTTAATCACTAAACATTGGTTATTTTGCTTTTCTTTTGACACTCTGTAGTTTAAAAACCACTGAAATAAAACGGTATATACATAAAGAGAATCGAAAGAGCTTTCAAATAAGGTACAACTCGACCCCCTTGGCCATTTAATATTTCAGAGGTGAAATTCGCCCTGTCCAAGGGGTTTCGGATAGGGGTGGCTGCATGTGCTTAATAAGTTTTCCCCTTGAAAAAAGGGTATAAAATACTCACCTTCGCTCGTTTATATTTAGTCACCCTGTATAGTATTGTTTTAAAATATTAAGTACGAGTAATGTATAAAAAAAGAAATAAATATTATTTTAAAACATTGAGAAAGGGCATATTAAAATAAAGATTTCTTTAAATAGGGATTTAGTGGGGTGCAAAATATACAAAAAACCACTTTAAATGATCCAACGAAAATTATAACAAGATTATATCCACAACAAAATCGCTTTAAAACAAATTACTTCTGGCCCTATAAATCGAAGCTTTTACCAGTTTTATTATTTTGTAAGCAAACAAAATTGATATTTTACATTAAATTAATATTTACACCAGTATTTGTATACTTAGCTATTATTGAAAAATAAATTTCGTAAAATATGGATAGAATTTTACTTGCTCGCAGGTGCATTTTTACCTGTTATTATTTTACACATTTAATTATATTTAACATTTTAGTTTGTTTAAACTAAACATACAATCTAAAAAACATGTTAAAGTTAATTTACATAAATACTAATATACGATATTACCGCCCTTCTTTTAGGGCGTTTCAAGTAAAAAAGTGCAGTTTTTAGAATTGTACCTTTACTTGTGCCGTAAAACCTACTTATATGTCAAATTTTAGGTCTTTATTCTTTTGAGAAGGGCCCCATAATTTTAATGAGTAAATGAGTCAGTAAGTCAATTAGTCAGTAGTAAAGAGGCCGATTTTCCAAATCAAATATCTTCGAAACTACTTGACATAACTTTCCCAATTTTTCACAGGTAATAAGAATATTTATGTGAATTTAC